>JBCEWC010011057.1:0-17054 GCA_038996855.1 Solanum aculeatissimum
ATGTGGTCTCTAAAAGTATTTTTGGGACCAACTTTGTTACCGTCTCTAAAGACATTTAAAGACAAGTAAAAAAGAGCCGTCATAAATAACTTTTAGCGAAGAAGGCTATTAGGACGGGTGGCGACCAGCCATTTTCCGTCGCAATAGGTCATTTAGGGACCAGCTTTAGGTTTTTAGGGACCATTCCCTTCCTTAGACACTGTTTTTCTTGTAGTGATATACCATACCAATGTCGGTCTCTAGCTCGACCCAATTTGTTATCATAGCAAGCTTATTGAGTTTGGTTTGGCTCGAGCTCTTACTCAACTTGATATTGTAGTAAGTTCGTGAAAAATATTGAATTGGATCACCCAAATGGTTCAATTCCGATTCATATTAATAAATAAATGATATATAATAGTTAATTATATATATTTAATTTATTAATAAAATAAAAGAGACACAACTATTTGAAAAGTTGTATCCCTTTAGGATTATAAAAGAGGTTCTCATAGGAAAAACCAATGTATCTTTCCTATTAACAGAAAAAAAAAACACAACTTTCTTTCTTCCCTCTTGTTCTTCCTTCTCAAATTTCTGAAAAGTTCCTATGAAGATTTCTTCTACGAATAATCAAAATACTTTTGTAACAGGTACGTGATTATAGATTGTGACTATTTTAGTGTAGTTTGTCTTTATATGTGATTACATTGTTTTACTAGTGAAACTCTATTCAATGATCCCACAAATTATGTGTTTGATTAGATCGATTCTTTATTAATATCAGAGCCTGCGTTATTTATTTTCCTAGTCTTAAAATTTTGTATTCTGATCTCTAATTCATGTTGCGCTTTTCTTTACTGTAACGGGTGATGAGAAAAACTGCTAAAGGAAACAAATTTTGTTCGCTTATTGCATGTGACAGTGAGTTTTTTATTTTGTTTAACTTGAGTACAAGTGATACTAAAGTTGAAAAAGTTCACTATCAATTTCTTTTGTTTTTTAAACAATTTGGTTTTAACAGAAGATATTAAAAGTTGAAAAAGTTTTCCACTCATGTCTTAGATTTTGGGTCACAAAGGCAACAGATTCCTTTTTTTTAATTAAAGAGTCCACAGTAATGTGAATTGACAAGACAAGGAATTTCAAAATATTTTTTTGAAAAACATTATTTTTCTTTCTTTTGTTTCTTTATTCAAAAATGCAAATTGATATTCTATGTTATTAAAGTAGAGAATGGAAGAAGAAACAAATGATTTAAATGATGTTTCTTTTACTTATGTATTTGCTGAAAAAATTGTTAGGCTTGTTATTGGTTGATAAGTCAATCTTGGTTATTGCCTGTAGAATTTTTTTTTTGTTAAAGTTTTTCTTTATGCAAACTGTGTGACTGCATATAATTTTTTTCTATTTTGTTGGGTTGTGTCATAATTCTCTTCCGATTTCTAAGTGAATAAAGTTGAACGATATAAATATTACAAGACATTAGTTTGAGATGTTGAGGATAAATGCATTGCCTTGAAGGTTCATGGACTGTGTCTCGTTCTCATGGACTATAAGGAATAACTATAGGACATCTTTGTTAAATCTTTTCTTGTAAACATGAAAAAAATAAAGTAAAAATGTGTATTTAGTTTGTGTAATGATTGTTTTTATGTGAAAACATGACTTGTATGAAATTATAATTTTATGATTGATGTTAATTATTGTTAATGAGTGATTCTGTTCATTATATAGTATTTATGCTTAGCTAATCTTAAATTTATGTGACTTAAGATAGTTTCTTGGATAATCAACTACATTAGATTTAACAACATATTAGAATTCATATGATAATTGAGAACTTAGAGAACTTTCAACTCTGATCCTGATGTGAAATGACTAATGATATAGTTAATTATTTTAAGAATTATTATGTATATGAATTTAGATTACAATAATGTACATAATTGTCTTACATAACTTTATACTTGTTTATATCAATATGTCAACTGTTGTTAAAAATATTGTTATTGAACTTAACAAAGGTGATAAACTTAATGGTGATAACTATGAAATATGGAGCATGAAATTTAATATTTTTTGAAAAAGCAAGAGGTTGTTGAAACTCTTAATATTTATGACACTTCCCAAAATTGGCGATATTCCACAATATTGAAGAGATCTTGAGACATATTAGGCTTGAAAAAAGAAGAATTCTCTTACACGCATAATATGACTTAGTAGCATAAATAATGATATTATGAGAGAATTTTGAATGTATGTCGATGCTAAGGACATACGATCCGCATTAAAAGAAAAATTTGGTCATACATCAGTTTTTAAGTCAAGAAATTTTACTATTAAGTTTGATACTTATAAAAAAAAATACGCCTTGATCATACCATGAGTAAGTATTTGTGACATATGTCTAATATAGTGAATGAACTAAACGATGTGGGTCGTGTGTTGATCGAAGAGCAACAACTTCAAGCTGTGATACACTCCTTACCTCAAAGCTAGAAAAATATGAAAATACATTTAACCCATAGTGTTAACATTAAAACTATGGAAGACGCGAAGCGTCATTTAAAAAACTCAAGGAAGAATGTGTCGGAGTTAACAATGCTGCTACAAATGCGTAGATGGCTAGTTCCAATTCAAAATATGAACATGGCAATAAACACCAGTATGGTGAATATTCTTAGAAGAAGGGGAAAGGAGGAGTCTCAAACAAGCCCAAGACTAATCAACCAAGGAGAAAAAATCTTTTTTCTCCAAAGAGAAAGAAAAAGAAAAAGAAAAAGAAAAAGATGAACATGACTAAACTTAAGTGCTACAACCGTGAGAACAAGAGACATTTTTCTTTTGATTATTCTGAGCCTAAAAAAGTATATGACCTTATTAATAATTTATGTAGTGAGCCATAGAGGGGTTTCATGGTTGAGATCCAGTGAAAGGTCTATTTTCAGAAGTTGTATCCACGAGTGATCAGACGAGCTATAAAAACATGTACGAGTCATGGATTGGTGTCATGCCCAGAGGATCAAAGATTGATGAAGTTTCAGAAAAGTGCTCAGACGAAACCCTCTACGGGGCGTAAGTCAGAATACGACCCGTAGAAAGGTCTCGTAGAAGTGAAGCTAGATTTTAAAGATAGTAGAGTACGAAGCCCAGGTATGGGTCGTGGAACTTTATACGACCCGTAACCTAGCCCGTGGAAGTTCCCAACTCAGTTTTTCTATTTCATTTTGGATTTAGTTTTTAATTATTATAAATAGGTTTTTAGGTCTTTTAGATAAAGAGGCACACAGAGAACTGGAAAACACCTTTATGACTTTAGATATTGTGATTTTTACTTTGGATTATTACGTCATGATTTCTTGTGGAGAATTTTAGATTTCTTGTTCTTACTTTCATCATTGTAAGTGTTTAATTATGTTATTCTATATCATGATTTCTTCATCTACAATGATCATGCATAGCTAAATCCACAAATAGGGTTATGGGAACCATGAAAAACTAGCAAAGTAAAATTTGGATAATTCGTAATTTCATAGAAAGTGTGCATGCATGTATTAACTATTTCTCTTTGTATTGAAAGATTTTTAATGGGTGGCTAATATTAGAACTCGCACTAATTCTTATAGACTAGATTAAGGTGGTAAGGAATGGGAAAAAAAGTAGTTAACAGGATTCAATGTGATCCCTCTCATCTAATCAACTGAACTGGATCAAAGAGAGGTTGTACTGGAACAATAGGTAAGGATTAGTAATGTCACACTGCGGGTGGATCAAATAACATAGTGAAATTTACCTCTTGCCTGGATCAAAGGGTTTGGTGAACTTAACTTACCATTTTGCATACTAAACACTAGAAAAGATACGATTATCTTGATCTACTGAGTTAGAGAATTATGGGGAACACAATACCCTAGTTACTTCTTCCATTGGTTTCACAACACTTGCTTCTAATCTAGGTTTATTTATTACATTTTACAACCCCTCCCTTCCAGGAGATAAGAAGGTTAATTCAACTAAGGTTACTCGAAATTGCTCCAGGTCTAGATCATATTCCCTGTGGGACCGACCCAAACCTTAGTTAGATACTATATTTTTACAGTGACCTCTTATACTCTAATCGAAGGTGTAGTTTGGGTGGAATCAAAATTTTGGCATCATTGCCGGGGAAAATGGCTTTTAGCATGGTTTAATTTGAGTAATTTGTGAATTAACTCTTATTTTCCCTATTTTATATTTCTTGTTGTTTTTTTTCATTGTAGCATATAGGTGTAGTGTATGCAACACACTCGTGGTCAAGGCAATCCCTTGAACCATTTGACCCTGAGATCCAGAAGACACAAAGAATAATGGTCCAAAACAATGCAAACAATGCTGCAAATGTTGTTGTAAGTGCAGCACTAAATCAGAACAATGATAACCCACCACCACTTGAGGATGTGAATTCACCGCCACAGGATCTTCAAGCCGCGACTAACACTTGGAATCAATACAGGGTTGACCCTATGGTAGTGGATGTCTCTGCAGCTATTATATTACAAGATCTCCACCGCCACAGGATCTCCGTGTCTTCTCATTGTCTCTAACAGGTGAAGTGACAATATGGTTATCTAAGCTCCCATAGAGTTTAATGACCAGCTGGACAAATATGCAGAAGACCTTTTTGGAGAGGTTCTTTATTAGGTCGAAAAAGCTAAAGTTGAAGGATCATATCAACAACTTCGAGCAGTTGAATGGTGATTCAATCAGTACCATGTGGGAGAGGTTTACAAAGTACCTGAGGAGTGTCCCTGACCATAAGATTGTTGATGATGCCTTGGTGGAAATCTTCTACTGATCCTTACACGAAAATAGCCAAGCTGTGGCTGATACTATCATGGGAGACTCATTTTTAGATTTTCCATTTCCAATCATTGCTGAGCAATTGGAGAAAGTGGTCAAGAAGAATCGTTCTTGGGGAACGAGAGATAAGTCAACAACTAAAAGTTCTTTTGCAGTTAGCACTAATTCAGCACAGGCAAAGTCAATGAGGATATGATGGAGGAGCTAGCTTAGATTAGTACTAATGTGGGGTTGTTAATGCAGAATTAGGAGTGAGTGAATGCAGTCACTCATCAGCCTCCATGAGCACCCATGTACGAGGAGCCTTACTATGAGGAGGACACTTTCTTTGTCACTGATTAGACGGGGGGTTTCCAGACCAACGCCCAAGGGTCCAACCAGGACTAGTGGCGCCAAGGTCAAGGAAACCAAGTTCGAAACTTCAATAGAGATGACGTATTCAGAGACAATAACCGAGGTGGCTACTATGATAGGAATAGGGGCCAGGATAGAGATGTTGATTGGGGACACAAAGATGGTTTCAAAAATGGTCTGTATATTCTTCCATGTAATCGTGACTTTGGGGTTGGTAGTTCGTGAATTGAGGAGATATTTGACTCACTGTTGAAGAAGGTTGACGCTCATGATGAGATACTGAAGGGGATGAAATCTAACATCTCTAGCATTAATCAGAAGATCAAATCTCATTTTGTTGCTATCAAGAAGCTGGAGCAACAATTTAGTTAGATATCGACTCAGTTGAGCCAATGCCAGAAAGGTACATTTCCCAGCAACATAGTTCAGAATCCAAAGAATGATGGGCAGTGTATAGCAGTAACGACACGTGCTAGCAAGTAGACTATCAATCCACTGATGCCAGTTGATGATGATGAGGTTCATGAGGAGATAGTTAATAGCAAGGATGTAGAGACCGAAGATGTTAGTGTCAAGGATGGGGTGAGCAAAGAGGTAGTGATGCCATGAAATTTGAAACCCGTACCTAGACCTCCCCCTCTTTTCCCACAGAGATTCAAAAAGGAGGAGGAGGAGGAAGGTAAGTTCCAACACTTCCTCCCATATTGAAGCAGTTTACCATTATATCCCTCTTATAGAGGCATTGGAGAAGATGCCCGAGTATACTAAATTCATAAAGAACCTTGTGACCAAAAAGAGGACGGTGAGCCAAGTGTTGTCACAAGATCTTTAGCATTGCAGTGCTATTGCAACAAAGTCCTTGGTGCAAAAGAAAGAAAATCCTGGAGCATTCGCCATACCCTCACCATAGGAGATGTTGAATTTGCAAAGGCATTGTGCGATTTTGGTGCTCGTATTAATTTGATGCCTCTTGCAATATTCAAGAAGTTAGGCTTGGGAGCCCCTACTCCGACGAGCATGTAGTTGTTGATGGTTGGCAGAATGGAGAAGAAGCATGTGGAGATCCTTTATGATGTTCTTGTCAAAGTGAAAAAATTCATTTTCACCGCAGACTTTGTGATCCTTGATTTTGAAGTTGACTTCGAAGTCCCAATCATCTTGGGAAGGCCCCTCCTGGCCACTGGACGAGCACTGATGAATATGGAATCAGATCAACTCAAGTTTCGATTAAATGATGAAGAAGTCGTCTTTAATACCTGTCAGTCCATGAAGAGGCCCGATGATTTGAAGATGAAAGTTTGGGCACTTAATGAAGTTTGAGTAACCAAGTCATCCAAGTCATGTCGCGACAATAAATTAGGCGCTACTTGGGAGGCAACGCAAGATATCTGATGTAATAGTAGTTTTTGTTTTGCTTTTAGCTTTCTAGACTTGTAGGTAATTTTATTTTCTTATTTGTAGTTGTAATTTTGGACTTTAGGACTGGTGGCATATTGGGTAACAGTTTTATCTGGGAAGGAAATGCAAGAACAAGGCTCAATCAACCAACTAAGGTTGAAAAGAGAAAAAGTTATTCTACGAGCCATGGTTCACACCACGACTCGTACACTGGCTCATAGAACGCTTTCAGTAAGCAAATTGTTGTGCACTCTAGTCCACGAGCCAATTTTATAGCCCGTAGAAATAACTATGGGTCGTGAATGGGGATCATGGAGACCAGGTAAGATTTCTAAAATTGTCTCAAGTGTTGGGGGCTTCTACGACCAAATCTACGATCCAAATGTCCATGTACGACTTGTAGATAGGTCTGTGAGGCCAATCTCCTAAATTAGGGTTCAGGTACACTACGAAACCATGACTTACTAGCCATAGAATCCTTTATGGCCCGTAGGTGTGCTTGCGTAGGGCCTGAGCCCAATTTTAACCCAACCCAATCAACGATATAAAAGAGGGGTAAAAATTAATTTACCCCTCATTCTTGCCTAAATTCAAAAAAATACCCTAACCCTTCTTATTACCCCATGTATCCAACTACCGTCTAGCCAACCCCCATACTTTCTGATAAAATTTTGATGAGCTTCGGCCACCTAGGGCTTCACTATCTCGACTTCCTCCTTCAATTTCTCAACTCTTTGAGCAAAATCCAGTATGCTCTTAACCGTAAATTTTCTTATATAACCGGAATTTGTATCATTAGGTTGGAATGTAGTTGGGTATGGTATTTCAAAGTTTTTGTGCTCAAAATAGGTGTTGCTCATGCATGTAAACTGAACCATGTAATGCCACAAATTATGTTTAATGCATTTAATGCAATTGGACATGTCGTGTTTGTATGTTGTTGCTTGAAAACATGTAGTCGCATGTCATTAGAAGTAAATTGCAATATTTGTTTGGAAAATGACATGTGATTATGTGCGTGTGAATTATAGTTCTTCAACAGTGGTCGGAATGTTTTGTGAATGTGCAAATTGTTAGTTGGCAGAGTAGTTTCATAACTAGCACATATGGGGTGTTGGGTAAAATTGATGAAAATATGTTGAGTGTGTAAATTTTTGCTTCGATGTTGATTAGGATTAACATGCCTTGTTGGTTGATTGTGATTTTAGGTCTTGAAGTGATGTAAGAAACCCATTTGATGGTTTTGGACAACTTTTGGTTTTTTTAAGTTTTCATCAGACAAAACCTTTTACGGGTCGTAGTTTAGACCACGACTCGTAACTTGGTTTCACAGGTTCTCTGCCTGCAAATGTCGATCCTAGACTTATACCTATGACTTAGTCTACGACCCATAGTTAATTTTACGAGTCGTACCTGGTCTCGTAGGTGCATTTCTAGTAACTTGTGTTTTTGTTCCCTGCTACCTACGAAGGCCTTCTACGGCCTGTAGTTGTCCCTAAGGCTCGTAGACGAGCCTTGTAGGTTCTTCTGTCACTTATTTCAGTAATTTTTTGTTTTTTTGCCTATACTGCGGGGTTGACAAGTGGGCTAATGTTGTGATTCTAGGTACTATGGCTCCCAAACCCAAGAGAGATGAGATACATGTCATGCGAGACTGGCTGCGAGATGAGTTGACTAAGTCCGAGACTAGAGGCTCAGTAGAGAAGCTTGACGTCTATTCAGATGAGGGCGTTGAGCTATAATAGACTCGAGCAACCACTAGACAGATAGCGGTGGCCCACACATTGACCATAGTTGCTCGACCTCCCCAGTCTGACGAGAAAGGCGATAAAAGAGCAACTCTATAAAGATGACTTCCTCCACAGAGGGGCCAGGATCAGGGAAGAGAGCTGACTCTAGGTCAGATGAGGAGTCTGGCTCCGCGGCTGCAGAGTCCACTCCCGCACTACTAGTACCACCCTCATCTCTAGATACGCTGACTAGCAGATGGTGTGTACGGGGGATGCATCAGGTATATAGAAATGACCTCCAACATGATGAGTGGGGTTGACAGGCCCACACTATTTTTAAGGAGCCTCAACTCATCACCACTGGCTTGATAGTGTCCCAGGTCTCTGAGATACTATGACTATTATGGCTTGGAGCGGTTTGTAGCTCCATCGGAGAAGTACTCCCTGGAAAAGGTTCGAGAGTTCTACGCTTCTTATGCTGCTATCATTGCACACTCGACCCCAAAAGGGAAGAGATACCTTGCACAACCCTGGATTACACAAATGATGGTGAGGGGACATACGGTCGACATATCTGAGGCCACCATTTGTTGGTTTCTATTTGGTCCCTAGTATGAGGATCTAGTCTCCACTGCTGAGTATGATTACAGATTGAGCCAAACTCAAGACTATGGCCTGATGAGGGATGCAATCTACATGGACACTTTGATGAGATAGATCATTGATCACATTGCTGAGCAGGTCCTGGACCCTGACTGGGTTTCTATACCATCAACGATCATCAAGGCTTCACTCAGCTTCACCGGGAAGTTTTGGTGGGTTGTAGTGCATTCGCGGATCCGATCGATACATGTTGATAATACACTCACACCAGATCGTGCAATATTGTTTACCAACATCTTGGTTGGTTATGAAATTGATTGGCCCTACTTGATCACAGAGCAGATTCATGAGGCGGCCTTAAAGAGGTTCACCTCCATCCCTTTCCCGTGCTTGATTTATAGGCTATGCATAGCCGCGGGGTGGAGATTTTTCACCAGGTGGATACTCTGATCAGGGTTCAGAGGATATTAGATGCCAGCCTGATAAAGGTTGATTAGAATCCGGTGGCACTCCGACGAGCACCACACCCTCCAGTGCTTATACCAAAGATGTTTGCTGAAGCAGCACAACCGTTTGAGCCTTCGAGTTTTATTACTTCTCCAGGTGTTGAGGGGCCTCCACAGGCAGAGACAGATACAAAGATAAAGCCCACTCCATCTTTCACTAACCCTACACCAGAGGTAGTACACATATCTCCTGCATGCAAGATATATGTGTCGGCTGCGTCTATTCAGACTCTGGCACAAAGGTTGGTTCAGACTTAGTCCAGTTGGCTCAGTTATTACAGCAAATTAAGCCTTGGATTTTCCAGGCCATTTCAGAGGCAGAGGAGACTGCTATGCAGAAGGAAATCCAACAACTTCATTCCAAGTTGAGAGCAGCAGCACCACTAGTACTCCCCACGAGCGACACTACTACCAAGGGTTTTGTTGATCTATTTGTTGTTGAGGATCCACTACTCCCCGCTTCTGGGAAGAGGCCCCATCTTGAGACTGATGATCCAGATGTCATGAGGCGAGAGGCAAAGTTGATAGAGATAACTTGATGCATGAGCATGGGTTCATGAAATGTAAGCTTAAAACCATGCAATTGGAGTAGAATCAAACTTATTTCAATGGCTTAAGATCATTTGCTCATCAATTGAAAGTACCCATGCATAGATTTCATGAACTCAATAAACTTAAAGATGTAGTATCATGAAGTTCATGCAATTTCATGTAATTGGATCTTAAACATTCGTATATAAGAATAATAATATTATTTAGAAGTTAATTTAAGCAATTGGAGTTCATGCATGAAAGCCCATGGAATTCATGATTTGAACTTGAGTAGAAGAGAGGAAATTAGTTTAGCTTCATGGGTGAAATAGATCCATGAATCAAATCTGCATACCTTAGGTGCTTAATTCGAGCTTGAATTTGGTGTCCTTCAATGGATTCCTAAGCTTGAGCTTGAGAGTGATTTTGGTGAAGTAAATTAGAGTCTAAGTGTGAGAAGTGATTGAAACACATTAGAATAGGTTATTATATCATTGAGAGGGTATTTTAGTCTAAAAACGTCCAAAAGAAATTTAGGAATTAGGGAAAGGACCTAAATATCCTTACTAAAATATGTTGGAAAAACTGGACAACCCACCTTCACGGGCACCACCATGAATTGTGGTGTGCATCATGACTCGTGGTGAGGTCCGCGGTGTGTGCTTTAGAGGAAAAATGAGCGGCCTTGGGGAGGGTGCTCTCCACGAGCCGTGGAGGGTTCTGTAGTGGGATACCCCTCCTTGACGGCCTCCAATTTTGCTAAGGATGCTTACCACGACCCCCTTCACGGGCAGTGGTGTGCATCTACTGTCCGTGAAGGGTATCTTGAAGTGCACTCTGGGCCAAAATTTTCCAAAAACGCATTTTCAAGCCTTGGTTGGATCTTCTGAGGTACGGGACCTTATAATCCGGATTCATATTAATAAATAAATAATATATAATAGGGTTCTCACAAGAAAAAACAACGTACACTTTCTTTCTTCCCTTTGTATCTTCCTTCTCTAAATTCTGAAAAAGTTCCTGTGAAGATTATAGTGAAGATTTCTTCTACGAACAATGAAAATACTTTTGTAACAGGTACGCAATTTTAGATTGTGACTATTTCAGTGTGATTCATCTTTGCATGTGATTACACTGTTTGACTAGTGAAACTAAATTCAATGATCCTACAAATTATGTACTTGATCAGATTCTTCAGCTCGACTGCTCGAAGCAGAGGCCTATTTAGTATATTATCATTTGGAATTATTTGTGATTTGGTATCAAAGATATCAAGCTTCTACAGGCTCATTTTTCTTTCCTCGAGGCATATTTTCGTTTTATAGAAGTTTGTTTTCATTAAGTTCTAGTTTTCCTATTTGTTTTCATCCTTCTCCTTTCCCTCTGTGCTTTTTTGTTCAACGGGAGAGAGAGCATGGTCGTTTCTTATTTGGTCGTCTTTTATTGATTATTTCATTCTGCTGCAAATTTTGACGCTGATGTCTACAGAACTGCTGCTCGCATGATCTGTTTAAGCTGAGATATTTCTTGCTACTTACTCAGACAATGTCAACAATGCAATGATGAAACTTAGTAGATATTTACACGTTGGAGGTGATACTGACTGCTTTAGGGGTTAGTTGCTGGCTAAAGTTTCACCACTATAGTTGCAGCTGGCTCACCAATTAATAGAAATGCTGCTTCAGCAGCAGAAGAAAGCAGCAACATTCTAAAGAAAAGCAACAAGCAGAATTGACTACACTTTGCTAATGACAAAAGTAAAGACACTAGCTTCAAAGTCACTTCAATGTAAGAAACAACTATGAAATGTCACACAAAGTGAGGTCTAAGGAGGATAGAATGTACGCAGACCTAACCACTACCTCATGAAGATAGAGAGGTTGTGTACTTCCATATATGATCAGTGTGTCTCTTTCAGGACCTAAGGACAGGGGATCTTTGGAGTCATTTGTGCAAAATATTGAACATGAGGCTCAAGTCTTTGCACTAGAGTGCAACGTCCTTGTTACTCTCTCAGTCGCTGGAACTCAAAAGCTGATATTTCCACATAATGAACGTGATAGGGGCGATTTTACATGATGCAGTATTCACAGTAAACACTATCTTTAAATTCTTAATTTTTCCATTAGGTACTTTGTAGTACATGGTATATAGGATTCATTAGAACAGAGATAGTAACCTACACTCAAATTTTCAGTCATTCTACCGATTACTCTGTTCTTTTGTACATTCGTCTTTGGTGACATCTATGATACCCCTCTTACTCTTTTCTTCCCTTATAGGCTAATGTTTGTCAATATAACTGAAATGTGCGGCAATCCTCCATCACTGAGAATGGTAATAGCATTTTAAATTCCAAATAATAATAATCCACCAGCTACTTCCCAAAAGAGACTTGATGGAACTGGAAGCTGCAGCTGCTCCTTCATCACTGAGGATTTGAGGAAACAAATCTTGAAGGTTTATTGATATCCAGAAGATAGGAAAGACTGTATCCAGAGTTCAATCACGTGCCAATCAAGAAATACCAGCAAATAATCAATGTACGTTCATATCCTGGCAGTTCACATTCTAATTGAACCCTAAAACTTGCAGACAAGAACACAAATTGCTTATAATTGATACTGAGACGAGATTTAGTGGATCAAATGATCATTATACACTACAGTATGGTCACAGGGAAAGGAATGATCGTGGGAATGGTGCATTTAACTTATTAAAAGGACTCCTAAAACTGAACTATAATTCACAAAGCTGAAAATGAACATAGACTGCTTGCAGTGTCATTCATAAGTGTGCCATTGGCAGCTGAAACGATCCGAGAATAGCAACCAACTTCATTCCTATAAGAATAAGTTTGTTGAGTGGATGCGCCACCAGATAGAACATCATGATCTTGAACGACCATCCAACCATTGCATTTCTGCCGATTTATCAAGGAGATTGGTGAAGCCCCAATAGACTTCCTCTCCCTCTGTTCATGGTCTAGATCAGTAAGCATCAAGCTTGTATCTTTCTCTGATGAAGGTGAATTCTTAGTGGTCATGCTAAGTGGATATATCTTCTTCATAGTGGTCCGAGAAATCGTGATACCTGTGTCAGACAGTACACTTACTATAGTCTCTTCTCTCACATTCTGTCTTACCCTTTTTTCAGTGCCATTAAGATAGAACTTTATCTTATTCTTAAATTTCACTTCTCTGGAAAGTATTGTAGTAAAATTTCCTGAAGTTGAATTCACCCACCCTGAAACCTTGCTCTTTCTCTTCATCTCAATCTCACATGACCCATCAAGTCCTCGAAAGCTCGAAGATCGCTCAATGTTAAACTTCGGAATACCATAATCAATAACTTTAGCCTGAACTTCACACGGCAATGAACAATTATCAACCCATAGATGCAAACTCCCATCGACTAACCAAAATGGGATGCTATCTGCCACTCCAAGACTCAAAAAGTGGGATTTATCATCAAGCAGAAGCCCCAAAACTGGCGTTAAATCAACATCATAAGAAGGAAGATCAAAGGCACCAATTGAAACCACTGGTTCCCAGAACAAAGGATTGATTCCTCCTGTGAAAACCACTGGAAATGGTACCAAAGATCCCACCAAATTCTCATCTATCTTCAACAAAACCTCTCTGTAAGCTCCATGTCCTCTCTTTGTGGTCAAATTATTTATCTGTATATATGAATCCGACGGATTTGAGTACCAAAACTCATCATTACCGTGAAATGATACATAAATCTCCATCACAGCTTTGTAAGTATTCCTCGGAATCACAACTTCTTGCCCGTACAACTCCAATTCACTCTCAATTCGAAACCAAAGTCCATTATCTCCACTTGCTGCTATGGGCAGTATCAAATCCGCTGGTCTGTCATCTGAACCCAGTGAACTTCCCAGATTGCTCAGTCCCATTGAAATCGGATTATCAACATAATTATTCAATTGAATCCCTGTAACGTTCTTAGCATCATAGTATAGAAAAGTAACAGTCACGTGATAAACTCCAGTGAAAATATCGTTGACCAGATTTTCCAGCATAACAGAAAGAGTAATATTCTCCTTAACAAGTATAGAAGTGTACTTGGTGACATCTTTTGTTACAGTCCAGAAAATTCCGTCATCGTTGGGCTCAGCAGTGCTAGTACGGAGGAGCTCAGCGCCGTCTAACCAAACGGCGGCGATACGGTCATACTGCTCGCCTTTGCAAGATACATTGAACTGGAGAAGCACATGGGTCCAAGAGCAATTGAAGGGAGGGGAGTAAGGGATGGTGACAGGTGGAAGGCCGTATGTGTTACCGAAGTTGTGGGTGAACGAGAGAAGAGAGCAAGATGGAGTGAGGTTAGTGAAGGGTAAGGGGCGAGTGATTTCGATGTATGGATGTGGCTTAACGGAGTGGGAAAGAGTGTGTTTGATGAAGCGATGTTGTTGTGGTAGTGAAGAAGAAAATGGGGCAACCAAGGTGATGAAGAAGAGGAGAAAAGTGGGATTAATGGAAGTGCTCATTTTGATAGGAAACAAGAATCTGTTGACTTTGGATAAGCAAGAGAGACAGCAGGAGATGAGTTGGGGTTTTGACTTGGGAATTCCTTTTTAATTGTCATAATTTTTTCTTTTTAAAATATCTCAAAATCTACGTCATTTTAAAAATCTGGATCAAAAGATTAATCAACTGACATTATGTATATCCATTATATTAGCCAAAAATCAAGATAAGGGAGATGACGAATTTGAAGGAATTACAGAAAGCAGCGCACCCTCATCAACAAGTAGCTGCGTTATTTCTTCATAACCCAAAAATTTGGAAATAGAAAGGGGAGTGGCACCTTTCTTGTTCTTGGCATTCACATTGGCTCCTCTGTTGAGCAACACTTGTACCGTCTGCGCACAACCACCTTCAACTGCCATGTGCAACGGAGTGTGTCCTTCTCCATCCTGGCATTCCAAGTCTGCTCCAAATTCAGACACTATCATTACTGCATCTTTGTTTCCTTTAATCGCTGCCATGTGAAGAGCTGTTAGACCATATTGATCGCTGAAGTTGGTGGTTGCTCCCTTTTCGAGAAGAGTCTCGAGCAGTTGGAGGTCTCCACGTCTTGCTGCATGTACAACTGCTTCTCCTCTTTCGAGGATTTTAACAACTACCCCCTGACAATATTACACACGGAATTAAGGGAAGTTATAAATCTAATTGAAAATGTATTAGGATATTTGCAATGAAACTGCTTGTATACATGGTATAATGTTTCTGAATGAACAATATTTATTTGAAATGAGAAGAAAGTATTCATTAAAACATTGTCAGCTCATAATGATGATCAAAATTCTCATGCTGTCGTTACTTAAAATTTCTGACTTAATTCGTTTTAGAGTTGAAGTTCACGACAACCCAATTAATTACAAGAGCAAAATTAATATATTTGAACATAAAATAAGGAATTTAGTCAATCTCAAATCTCAACATTCAAAATTAAGGAGGAACAAGCTGAAATACTTGTTGACAAGACCAAATTCATTAATAAGTGGAATCATAAAACTTGACCACTAGTAGTATGAGTACTTCTTTGGTTCAAGTTTAAAGAATTTCTAAAAACACGCTTCCAATTTATTTCTGCAAATTTTATAATAGTCTTTAGAATATGTCAAATGTAGTGAATGTTCTATTTATAGACATCAGACCCTTTACATCCCTAATTTAAACTCCATTATATGAGCATTCAGCAAAAGAAAAAAATTACATCCATTAACAATTATACGAATTTGGATTACAAAAATAACCCATTTTAAATCCCAAACGCAGCCTGATACCCAACCATTCTTCAATAACTTAATTTTCAAGAAATTAAGTCGGAGATCTTGATAATTACTAAGTAGTAGATATGTATTTACTCCCTTCGATTCATTTTATAAGATTTTTCTATAAATGCTAGGTACCAACGCATGGACTCAATAAATATTTTCTTAAGGGGATTTACCTATATATACCATATTTAGAAAATATTTACCATTTATAGCAATATACTTTTAATACATATATAATACATTTTTAATACATACTGGAGATTTTTTACCAAAATATTAGTTTAATATGTTTTAAGATACTTACAATACATTTTTATACTCTTAATACATCTTTTATACATAGTGTAATTCATTTATATTACATGCATAATTCATTTTTAATATATAGTGTAATTTTTTAAACCAAAATAATTATAAGACATTTTAATACATTTATAATACATATATATTGTATTTTTCGAATACTCTAGGTGCACGATAGTGTTTCAGCTAAAGTGTACCACTGGTCGGAATGGCGAGAGGAAGGAAGAAGAATGAAATTACTATACCAGTAGTACCAGTGATGGGTATGGGGAAGACAAATCTTAAAAACCCACAGGGATCCAAGAGCAAGATAGCAATGGAACAGTGGTTGACCATTCCTACCAAAAAGGCGACATCGATTAGCAATGGCCAACCAGGAAAAAATAGAGAGAGTAAATCTAATGTTGAACTAAGTGGAAAGCAACCAGAAAAAATGATGGAGAGTCTGATAGGAGTTGAAGCACCAGATAAGACAGAGGAACCAGTTAAGAAATGGACAAATTTCTTTGATAACAATCGACTATCTACTAAAGGTATGACCGTATGAGGCCGAAGTATATTAATCTTGCTATGAAGAATGGGAAGAAGATGATTGAGCTGAATAAAGGAGAAATTTGAAAAAAAAAACAGAGGAATGGAAACAAGTCCTAATCCTATATGTGGTGGAGGAATCACCCACAATTGCTGCGATTAAGAGATATATAGCAGTACATGTGAACACTGTGAGTAAGCCCAAGGTATACTATCACAATGACAGATATTTCTTAGTTCGATTTGCAAACATGGATGATAGAAATAAATTGTTATACTCTGGACCACATATGTGTGAGACCCCGTGTTTCTCGTCTTCCATAATATGCATATTGTGGAATGTTGTATAAGGCATATATGACTATGGATAGAACCTAAGGATAATAACGCTGCAAATAGGTGGTAATATCAAGGGATTAAAGTTTTAAGTCAAAGGAATCCCCTAAATGCATATTCGGGATTAGA
>JBCEWC010011058.1:0-17052 GCA_038996855.1 Solanum aculeatissimum
CCCCCCGAATTTCCGGTAGAACCTGTTCCGGTAATTTAGGGGGGTTTACGGAACCGGTACCGATTTTGGTAAAACCGATCCGTTAGGAACCGGTCCGGTCCGTTGCCACCCTTACATAACACTGAGGCATGTCGCGCTTTGAAAAATAAGGTGCAAGAATTGATTGACAACAAAACCATAAGCCTGAAAGGTTCTAATCATTAGTCAACATGAAAAAAAGTAAATAAAGTGATCTTCAATAATGGCTTACGCTATTTGAAGTATAGATTGCCACTAGCAAAGGAAATAAGCTTGTCTCCAACCCGTCATTTTAATTATTGTGAAATAATGCTTTGTTCTTATGCTATTTTACTTTGTATAGTTGGAACTACATCAGACCTGATTCCCGTTTAAGAGGGATACGTAGGCGCTCCTATGGAGTTCGATCTTATCACAATAAAAATCTTATTCCCCCGGGTCATGGACTGGGGTAGAATTTTGAGGGAATCTCAAAATTCTTCTATAAAGAGCATATTCCTTATTAGCTGGGGCAGAATTTTTGAGAGGATCACAAAAATTCTTTCAGAACTATTTTTCCAAATTGGGGCAGAAATTTTTGAGTGGCTAAAAAATTTCAACGAAGCTGAATTCAGAGCGAAAGACTGATCTCTAAGTGGACACCAAAATGAAAAATTGGATATCAATAATATATGGAGCATACTGGTCACGACAAGGGACAGATCAACCTCCCCCTCTTTAGAAACTAACAATTTTTCTTTGAAAATAGAGCAGAAGAGTACGTGTTTCGATGTGACTTAAAAATCCCAGTAAGACAAATACTACCCTACACCTTGTACTGCATTGTATTTGCCCGATAATTGTGCATCTGCATTATGGCCCGAGATTTGCATTGCATTAGGTCTGGGCTATTGATGAAGTCTGAGTAATCAGATAGGCCACGTCGCGCCGTGATGTTAAATCAGGCGCTGCTTGGGAGGCAACCCAAGATATTATTTTGTAATAATTGTAGTTTAGTTTTAGTTCTTAGCTTTAGACTTTAGAATAGGCTAGTTTTTGTTTTTTTAGACTATGAATTTTGGACAATAGGCCAGAATTGTATAGGGTAACAGTTTATTTTTGCAGGTTTTGCAGGTACCAGACCAAGTGGGCCAATTTTTGTTGAAAAGGAGCAAAAACTAGAGTTCACGACATACTCTACGGTCTATGCTGCATTTCACAACCTGTGGACCATCTCGTGAAGATCTCCAGCGATCACGGATAGGTTGCACTCCAGTCCACGAACAAAGTCCATGATTTGTATGTAGAACTATGGGTCGTGGATTTGGTTCGTGGACCCCAGGTAAGTCCATGAATTGCCTAAGTGTCAAGGTCATCTATGAGATGCGTCACGAGTCATATTGCAAGATACGACTTGTATCACGACTCATAGATAGAAGATAGGGATGTAGGGGCTTCAGGCTTCCATGAGACCTCGATTCATGAGCCATAAGCATTCCACTGCTCGTAATCAGGCTTTCATAAAACCAATACCTCTATAGCAAGACCCGACCTGGTATGGTTTAAATAGGGGTCAAAATTATTTTGACCTTTTTTATTTACAAAACCGATGACCGGAAAACCCTAGAGACACCATCCCTGTCATATTTTGACCACCACTCCATCATCCCACGTCTTTTTTTGGGCCAAACTCTGGCAACCCATACCAGAGTTCCAAACCCTAAATTTCTTCCCCATCACTCGCCTCTCAATCGCGGTTCGAATTAGTAAGTCTGCAATTCCTAAAACTAACCCTATTGAATTGTGATCTTTTAGCAAGTTTTGACTTCTGTTGGGGATGGGTTATGGGGGTCAAAATCTACTATTTTGCCTTAAAATGTTAGTCATAAATTGTGAATGTTTGAGTAAGGTAAACGTAGATGCCAAAGAGGGTGGGTATGTCGAATTGTGTAATAGTGCGGCTACTCGGTCATGTTTATTAAATTGAAAATGTATTTACATGGCCTAGTAGTAGTACACATGATGACGAGTGGTTGTAGTAATTACAATGCATTGTAAATTATTTTTGATGGGGCAAGGCATGATTAGGGTTGTTGACTTAGTCTAAATTTTTATGTGGGTGTATAAATCCTTATGTATATATGTGTTAAAACTGATAAAATTGGTTGGGGCAACTCATAGATGAGGTTTCAAAGAAATTTTGAACACTAGCCATGTCTACGAGGGTCTTGTACGATTCGTGGATCAGTTCAGGAGTCATGGTTGCCCCTCATGGAGGCTCCAGTGTTAATTATTCTTGAGGCCTCATCATATGAGACCCTTCATGAATCGTGGACTAATTCACGAGTCGTAGATGGGTTTCATATTGGTTTTCAGTGTCAAACGTGAGTCAGGACTTACATCTACAACTTTATCTATGACTCGTAGAGCATTCTATGAGTTGTGACTGGGTCTCGTGGATGCAAGTAATACAAAGAAAGGAAGAAAAAGAATGAAAAGGCTGCAAGAAAAAAATGATCAATTTGCCAAAGTTCAAAATAGTGTACATGAATAAGGGAAAAGTACTAAAAAAAAAAAAGAATGCACCCTTAAACAATTGAAAAAATAGGAGAAGGGGAGAAGAAAAGAAAAGTGATAGGTTAGTAGGGTGAAAGGGGTAAATAATGCAGTATCAAAGAGGGTTGTAGTCACTATGTATCCATATAATCATTCCAAAGCCCCCTGAGTATACATTGCAAGCTTAAAAAGTTCTAATATGATCCTAGTCCGACTAGTCAATATGTCATAAGTCTAGAGTATAGGGGCAAACATATGGTATTAGGTACAACAATTGAATATCTTTTGTGAGAGTGAGTGTTTTGATATAGTCCCAATGAATTTAAACTGAAAATATCACCCAGAGTATCGATGGGACTTCTTTCCGTGAGGGCACTTGCATTGCATTTTGATACTTGACTAATTTAGTGATATGTCACTTATTTGTGGTTGCATGGCTTGTCATAGTTGCACTACTAGAATTTAATAGTCTGCATTGGTTTATTGGATAACTAATTGATTTGTGCGTTGAGAAGATTTGGGTATCTATTGAGATTTTGATGTATTCTGTGCCATTGGGTTGATTTCTGTATCTCTGTGTTACTTAAGTAGATTGAGTCTGTCGCTGGAGGAGAAGCAACAGTTTTAAGTTGAGGGTGTTGATGTGCTGCCAAAATACAACACTTTTAATGCATACAACTTGGGATTTTATGCGTTCTCAAAGTGATGTTAGTAGATTTGATATTTGTTTTGTTTGTTTTTGCAGGATTTCAGTGTTGACATGGTTTTGAGCTTGAAGTACAGTTTCTACAAAAGTTTGGCAGTTTACGAGACCCTCTACAGGCCGTGGGTCATTCCACAAGTCATAGAGAAGGTTTCATTTATTATTCCAGTGAGGATTCGAGAAGGCAGTCCCACTCTACGAGATCCTAGCATGAGTTATAGACAAATATACGAGTCGTAAAGTGAGATCTTGAACTGAAGAAGCAGAAAGTGAAGAGTTGCTGAAAGTGGCTCAGACGAAACCCTTCACGAGTCGTGGAGTACTTCACAACTCGTGAAGGAGGTTTGTGCAAAGTTCTAGTAGCTTCAACCACATTCCATGAGACCTCAATTCACAAGTCGTGAACTGTCCAATGAGCCATAAAGGATGCTCGTGACCAGTGCCAACATAGTTTTTCTATTTCGTTTGGGTTTTGTATTTTAAGTACTGTAAATAGGGTTTTTAAGTTTTTATCAGATATAGTTGAATAGAGAACGTCTTAGAACATAGCGTATATCCTTGTGAATAATATTTTGTGATTCAATTAATCAAAGTTTGCAATTTCATTGAGATTCCAGATTTCATTCATCAAGTCTTGTTGCGTAAATTATTAAATTATTTATTCTTTTTACATGATTTCTGATCAAACATCAAGTATGCGTGGCTAAATCCACAACTAGGATTGTGGGAACCATGACAAACTAGCTAAGATAAAATCAGATTAGTTGCAGTTTCTTGAATGGTGTTTAGGATGTATTAATTAACTTCTTCAATTTAATTAATTTTTAACGGATGACCTAAAACTCATCTAGTATCACTTGCTCGATCCAGGAGGTGACAAATAGGAAAAGAGGTAATTAACAGAGGTTGATTGACGTTTTCTCAACTAATCAGGCTACTAGGGGTAGTAGTTTTGGTTCGGGATAAAAAGTAAGGATTAGTAATGCCACATTACATAGATCGGTCCAGTAATGTGATGAAATTCACCTAGATGCCCGATCAAGGAATTAGAAGAACTTAACTTACTGTCCTGCACCTACACACCAGAAAATAGTCACAAGTATTCGAGAACACTTATTTAGGGAGTCAAGGGGAACACGTTTCCCTAGTTCGTCTCTCTACTAATTACAAAAAATTCATTGTTATAGTTATAATTTAGCATTTAGTTTTATCGCAAATCCCCCCTTTGTTTTATTCATTTTTTATTTTTTTGTTTCAGGGAGATATTAGAGTACATCAAGTCAATTTACGAAAGTGTGCTAATCTGGGGTCTACCATATTCCTTGTGAGAATGATCTTAACCCATCTTAGGTTAAATAATTGAGTATAACCACTTCAAAACCTCTTGAGTAGGGGTGTATGTGCTAAGCATAAGTGCGGAGTATGCATAGCAATGGTGGCAGATGCTTTAAGTCGGAAGGCCTCTAGTATGGGGGGTTTGACATTCTTGAGGGCAAGGGAGAGAACTTTAGCTTTGGAGGTTCAGTCACTTGCCCAACAGCTGGTTTGGTTGGATATTTCAGTCACTTGCCCAACAGCTGGTTTGGTTGGATATTTCTCCTCCTCAGAGTATTTTAGCCTTTGTGGAGGATAGGTCTTCATTGTTTGATCAGTTATATGCTCACCAGTTTAATGATGCTAGATTTGCTTGATTTGTGTAAGGTATTGATGGGTGAACCAAAAGCGGCTACTATTGATTCGGAGGGTATTTTGAGGATTAATAGTGAAGTTTGTGTGTCTAAGGTAGGAGATTGAGTGAGATTGATATTGGAGAAGGCTCACTATGCTAGATATTTTATCCATCCTGATGTGGCAAAGATGTATCACGATTTGAAACAACATTATTGGTGGTGTTGGATGACACGAGACATCGCTAAGTTTGTAGCAAAGTGTTTGAACTGTCAACAAGTCAACTATAAGAACCAAAGACCTGGAGGTTTGATACAAAGGATACCCATTCTCGAGTGGAAGTGGGAGTGAATTACCATGGATTTTGTTACTGGATTGCCCATGGCTTTAGGCAAGTTTGATTAAGGTTGGGTGATTGTAGACTGATTGGCTAAGTTTTCTCATTTCCTATTGGTGAAAACTAGCTACAATGTGAAGTAGTTAGCTAGGTTAGATATCTAGGATATTTTTAGATTGCATGGGGTGTTGGTGTCTATAGTGTCGAACAGAGGATCTTTGTTTGCTTTTCATTTTTTGAAGGCTCTACATCATGGTTTGGGTACTCGGTTGGATTTGAGTTCAACTTTGCACCCTCAAACTAATGGACAGTCCGAGCATACTATTCAGGTATTAGAGGATATGCTTCGGGCATGTGTGATAGATTTTGAGGCCCGATGGGATCATTACTTGCCTTTGGCGAATTTCTCTTACAATAATATTTATCACACTAGCATTCAGATGGCACCGTTTGAGGCATTATATCGGCGGAGATGTAGGTCGCCTATCAGATGGTTTGATTCGGGTTCAGCTGATGTGTTAGGTGTTGACTTGCTCAGAGATGTTATGGATCAGGTCTAGTTGATACGACGTGCGTTGTTGACAACCCAGAGTCACCAGAAGAGTTATGATAACAAGAGGACTAGACCTCTAGAGTTCATGGTTGGAGATAGTGTGTGGCTGAAGATATCACCCATGAAGGGTGTGATGAGATTTTGGAAGAAGGGCAAGATCAGCCCTAGCTTCATTGGCCCATTTGAGATTTTAAGAAGGGTAGATGAGGTTGTTTATGAGTTAGCATTGCCATAAAAGCTATCAGCAGTTCATCTTGTATTTCATGTCTCCATGCTCTGCCGGTACATTCCAAATGATTCACATGTGATTTCTTATAATTCAGTTGAGTTGGGTTAAGACTTGTCATATGAGGAGGAGCTAGTAGTCATTTTGGATAGGTAGGTCTGGAGGTTGAGGAGCAAGTATATACCTTCAGTGAAGGTTCAGTGGCGACACCATCCTGTTGAAGAGGCTACTTGGGAGTTTGAGTCAAACATGCACTCCATATATCCTAGCCTTTTTAAGGCTTCAAGTACCTTTCTTTCTCTGATGTTCGAGAATGAATATTATTTTTAGTGGTGAATGATACAATGACCTTGCCGGTTATTTTTGAGCTTATCTGTGAAAATTACTATTTTGTTCTTTCTTAATTTGTTTTGGATCTATTTTAAACTATCTGTGTTGTTGAAATTGAGATCTTATGTTTTAAAAGTGGAAAAATATGAGTTTTGGCACTTTTGGAAACTTAAGTTATTGAAAAAGTGAGTTTTTATACCATTTTGAGTTTCGGGTGTTAGATCTTTATCTGTTGATTTCATTAGCTCTGAAATGTCGAATTTGATCTAAGAGAAGTTACATAACTGAAGTATGAGTTAAAACAAAGATGTTTGATCCAAAGTGCATTTTCAGTTGATTTCAGAGCCTAATTTTGACTTTGGCCAACATTTGGAGTTCGAAAACTCTAACCAAAAGTTTGATAGTTCCAGTGGTTTCAGATGGTAAAATTAATGCTAGCAATGGTCTCATTGTAATTTTTGGTGTTTATGAGGGCAGTTTTGGTATTTTGAGTTTTGACTAGTTTTAACAAATTTTATCTGTAGTTGGGTCGAGGAGACCTAGAAATCAAATTTCAATAATTCTGTTGAGTCCAGATCGTTGATTTTGATAGGAATACATGTCTAGTTTGTGTGTATTGGGTTCTAAATAGACCCTGGGGGTCCGTTTCATGAATTTTCAATACCTGATTTTTCTGATATCTAGTGTAGCCCCTACCCTTCTCCGTGTTCGCGGAGGGTAGGCCTCTTTGACTTCCACATTCATAGAGTGTATGCTCCATGTGATCCACATTCGCGAATGAGGGGCCGCGTTTGCAGAGGTATTTCTTGCCTGATCAGTTTTTAATCATGAAAATGCCCATTTTCTCCATTTTTAACATTTTCAAGCTTTCTTGGACGATTTTTGAGAGAGCTTTTCGGGGAAACTTTTTGGATAAGTGTTTCTATCTTTAAATTAATTAATTTTCATTACTTTTCTCTTGATTTTGTCTTGAATTTCATGATTAAAATTGGGATTTTCATGTCTATGATTTGAAAACTTTAAATGTTAATTTCTCCTTCAATTTGAGCTCAATTTCAGTGGCATATTCACCTAAAAACTCCTTTTCTCGTGTAGAATCATAATTTTTAGTGAATTTTCAGATTCGTGAACTTTGAAATTTTGCCTTAATTTTGACCATTTCTCCCCTTAGTCCAATTCATGCCATTTTGTGTATCAAAATTCATCTCTTGACGCATATTATTTATTCTTGATAACAATTGATAGATTCGAGCTTGATTTTGAGGCTTTGATTATTTGGAAGCTCTGTTTGAGTGCGATTTTGATATCGAGTTAAGTTCGGCTAACCTTTTTGGGACTGGATTTGAGTTATTGGGTATGCTTATGTGATAATGGTAAGATTTAGAATGTTTCATGAATAATTGGATGGATATGATAGTACTTTGGTGATAATATGATATCGGTTATATTGAAATTAGAGTAAATTATGAATCTGTTGGCAATTTGAGATGTATTCTTACGATTTGAGATATTTTTGGATGTTGTCGTGATAATATGAGACTATGATATCATTTGAAAATTTTTGTAGTAATTAATGGTATTTGAGATACTTTCTTGGACCCATGTGCATATTTTGGGACTTGCGAAGTCTGGTGTTATCGATATAATTGGCTATTGATGAAAGTGTGGTAATTTAAGACATGTTGGTGGTTTGTGGTACCAGTTATGACACTTGACATTTCCGTTCTGATCCTATGGTTATTATTTATTGGTTATTGTGTTATATTGATGTCTTATACATTGACTTGTGGCATTGACATGTATTCACTTCATATTGCATCTGTACCACCCCTTGACCACGCGGAGGTGGTAAGGATTGAGATATTGTACTACCTTTTATAAAATCCCTTGACCAAGCTGAGGTGGCAAGGGTGGGATTATACCACCTTTTCTAAAACCCCTTGATCATACGGAGGTGGCAAGGGAATGATTGTACCATTTTTTGAAATCCCTTATCCATGAGGAGGTGGCAAGGTTGAAATATTGTGACAGAGATTTCAATACATGATGTGCGAGTCTCCTTGTGTTCTACCTAGTAGCTTTAGCTCGATAGATGTGTACACCGGTTGTGCGACAATCGTGATTCCACCCCATGCATTGCATTCATACATCACATTTGCATTGCATCATTGATCATACGTGTTATTTTTAATTGTTCTTATAATTGTATATATTATATATTATGTAGTAACCCTTTCATTGCAGGTGATAGAATTCTTAGTTGTTACATGCTTATCTAATCGGTTAAACTTAATAGGTACATTTCGGTGTACTCACCCCTACTATGTTTTCTCCTTGTAGATCGAGCACAGAGACTCCCCCATGATAGTTGATTCATTTGAATGGACTTTTCTCATCTTTCTCAGATTATAGCGATGAGGCTCACACTTCGAGATGTCATTGTACTATTTAGACTTAGCGTGATTTTCATATCAGACCTTGCATTTCCTTTCGTCAGACAGTTTGTATTTACTCTTGCATATGTTTAGAAGCTCTTGTACTCATCACTTTAGGTTTTGAGATTTTAAATGAAGTGTTGTGGTTGTGTTGTTTTACTAATTCTTTCCTCTAGTTGCGATCTGATTTTGGATCGTGACATCATCCTATATAATGTATTAACCACATTGACACAACCACATTTTTGCTGCTCAGATTGTTCATAATTAAAAGAAGCAAAAATTTCTCTCAAGAATTATTTACGGAAAACAACAATACATCTCAAAAGTGTCATTGTAGGTGTTCATTTTAATGCTTTTTTTTTCTGTGAAGCACAACTAGAGCTAGTTATGTTGAGTTCTTGAAGTTTAAATTGGTCAGAGGTGATTAGTTTAGTGGACAACAGAGTTGTTGCTTAAGAGTTTAAGTTTCTGAGTTATCATAGCAAGGGAAAAGGGACTAAGAGTTTAATCCTAGATTGCAAGAGCTTGTTTATTGCTCCTCCAAAGTCAGTGTCAGTCCAAGGGTAGGATAGGCAAGGTATTGGATGATCATGACACACTTACGGCTGAGAAAGAGTATCGGTGGCACAAAATGATAATGAAATTGGGTTGAAACCCCATGGGATAGGCCGTGATATTTTTCTCCCTTAAAGCAAGGAGGTTTTCACGTAATATTTTTGTGTCCTTATGTATTGTTTTTTCTGTTCTTACAGCGTTATGGGACCAGATCGAGTGATTTTTCCTCCTTAAAGAAAGGAGGTTTCCATGTAAAATTTTTGTATCCTTATTTATTATTTTTTCAATTCTAAGTGTGTTATGGGACCCAATCGAGTATTAGTTGTGAGAGCATACAAGTCATCAAGTTCCACAATGGCCCTAAAGGTTTCTTAACCAAGAAAATTACAAAAATAACTTTATACAACACCTCTCAACAAGCATTACAATCCCAAATATAAATAGCTACATTCCAACCTTGCAATTGCCAAAATATGCACAATATCCTTGTCCTTACAAAAAGAGAAGTAAACAACAAAAAAACGATTCCTATATATATTGAGAGACAAAAAATTTAACTATACAAAATAAACAACTAAATAACTATAACATAGCAGTAGTTTTAAATTACACCAACATAGCAATACCTTTTTTACAAAACAGTATGAAACTTTAAAAAAGGAAAAGAAAGACAAATATTTTTGTCTTTTTAAAAAAAGGAATATAAATTAGGACACGTTTTTTACGGATAATAAGATTTTGATTCCTTAAATTACTGCCCTTTTGTTATTTACCTTCCAATAATAATTCACACATTAATTATTGATTAATAATTTCTCTTTTATAAAATAAAAATTAAGTATTCTAAAATCAAAATCAAATACAAAATTTTCTTTCATTTAGTAATCGGTTGAATGGTAGATATGGACAACATATATATTTTGATTCAGCATGGCGAAAGATGGGGTGTAGGTCCAACTAGGTCCAACATATATTTTTTACCGGTATTATTATGGAATTTATATTCTTTCCGTATATATTATTATTTTTTATATTTAAGCGAAATTTATATTTTTTGTTGCTACAGTGTTTGCTACAGTAGTTTGCGGTGGATATTCGTATAGTTTTATCTTAGTCATTATGATAAATACCAATCAGTATCATTAAGTCTTATTTCATCATTTTCATACATAGTACTCCCTATATTGTCTTCTATTTCTTCTAATTCTTTAAGCCATTCTTGGTTAAATCGGTTCATTGTTTCTTCTTCATAGTCTAATATTTTTTGCTATATATTTCTTCTTAAGTCTTCTATAGGTAATTTTCTAAGTAAATAAAAGATTAATATCTTATAATTATCTAACATGTCTCCTAATTTGTAGGTTATCATGATTTTCATATCAGCTTTTCAAAGTATTCCTGATTACCATAATATTAACAAGGTATGGTTACTTTAGATTAATCACGTACCAGAATATTTTTAAGATTCACATGTTTGTTTGTTTTAACTAGCAAGGTACTTTTGGGTACTAATTCTTCCTAGACAGCGCCTCAACTCTTAAGGTACTACCCCTATAACACTCCTTTCACATTATATGATACTATCATGTTCAAAATAAACAATTTTTTTTGCATAAATAAGAAACAATTAACTTTTTTCTCCTTTAAAAAATATTAAATAAGTATCATTTAATCAAAAATAATTTAATAAAAATATCTTTTAATTTTTTAAAAGATATATCCAAACTAAAATCATCCTATAATATGATTTGAAAGGAACATCAACTTATAAACGCGGATTAAATAATATTTATTTATTTGTTGTTCAAGAAAAACTTCAGAAATTCACCCTTCACTGAAAATTGACACAAGACCCCTTCTATGGCTCGTGAACCTTTTCACGACCCGTAAAGGGTTCCGTGGATCCTCATATTCTGCTGTTTCAGTCCACTTTGTCCAAAAATCATGTCAATACTGAAATCCTGCAAAACAAACACAAATCAAACATACTAACATCGCTTTGAGAACACACAAAACTTCAAGTTTTAAGCATCAAAAGTGCTGCATTTCGGCAGCACATCACCGTTAACCTTAGATCTTAGTCTGTCGAATAATATTTTTTGTGACAAAACTTTAGAAATATCAAAATAAATGATTAGAGAATAATGACGGAATAGTTAAAAGCGAGCAAGAGAAATATTAGAAGCGGAAAGAGCTAAATTATTCGTGTGCCTTTTCATTTAGCAGCAAGGATATGCAACAAGGAAGAACAATTAAAACTTCTTACACTACTCTATTTTAATACATTAGACGCCAAGATTTATGTATGATGCTCATGGAATTTGTTTAAAAAGCTGCTTGCTTTTTGTCAATTTACTCGAACACAAAGATCCCTAAAATACTCTTGTTCGTGCTCATTTCCTACTTAATCATGTTAAAAGATAAAAATAGCCGAACCAATAAAAATGAATATAATAAAACAAGAAATGATAAGTTATAAAATGTTGCCAAAAAAAAAAAAGGACAAGTTATAAAATGTTGTCAATTAAAATATCAGAACAATAGTAACTTGAAAACTTAATCAGCTCAACCTAATTTCATTAGCTAAAAGAGTGAAATCTCATCAAATTAAATAATCAATCTACCAAAATATGGATACAGAAACAAAAAGGACCAAAGGCAAATTTAACTTGAATAAATATGCCTCCAAAACAAGTTTCTTCAATAAACGATAAGCAACACTAACTATACCTATTTGACATAGATTATCAGAAAACATTCATCAATGAAATATCAATCAAAAAATATCTGCATACTTGAAATATTAATCATAAATGCAACATTTTAGTTCAGTTTAAATAGCAAGAGAGTCCATTATAAAAATGAAAGTAAATTAAACGTGACTTATAAATTAAATTCTGCACAATAATAACAGACTAACGTAGCCATATAGTAGCAATTATAAGCGTGACGAAAATTTTGACCTACTTGACTAACAAAAGAGAATATTTTTAACCCTACGAGGGAAGCAGACGAGTCGTAGACTGATCCACGAGTCGTAGAGTATGTTTGTGCCCTGAGGATCAGAAAGTGGAGAAGTTCTAAAAAGTCACACTAAAGATGGAAGTGTGGGTAATTGATGAAGTATGAGTAATCAAAACATCCACATCATGTCGCAACAATAAATCAAACGCTTCTTGGGAGGCAACCCAAGTTATTTGATGTAACAGGGTAATTTTATTTGATTTGTAGTTCTTAGATTGTTAGGTAGACTTTATTTTTCAGTAATTTAGTTGTAATATGTGGACTTTAGACTAGTGACATATAGTGTAACAGTGTGTTTATATAGGTTCTGCAGGTGTAAGACCAAGCCAACCATTTTGGGCTGAAAAGGAGATTCTATGATTGATTATACAAGTCGTACTTTATTGCACAACTCATATACCAACTCGTAGAACTTTCCAGTAAGCAAAATATTATGCACTCCAATCCATGAGTCAACTTTATGATTCGTAGATTAAAATACGAGTCATGAATGGGGCTCGTGGACCCCAGGTAAGTTTTCCAGTCTCTGGCTAAGTGTCAAAGGTATTCAACGAAACCTTTTTATGAGTCGTATTTCATTACATGACTCATACAATGAATTGTAGATTATAGGTCTAAAATGAGGGTCCCAGCCTCACACGAGACCACGATCCACAAGCCGTAGAATAGTCCACGACCCATAATCAAGGTTTTGTGAGGACAAGCCCAATCACTTTTTAACCCGACTCAGTAAGCTTATATATGGGGTCCAAATTAATTTGACCCCATTTTTAGCTCTTAATTTTCACCATAAACCCTAACCCCTCCTTCCCCATGTCGGTCCGACCCCAACTTTCGGCAACCCCCATCATTTTTGGCCACTTTTTCGGTGACTTACACCTAGGGGTTTTTGGCCTTCTCTTTGCTCCCCTTTTCAATTTCAACCAAGTCTACATCAAATTCGGTAAGTGTTTGGTCTCTAAAGCCTAAAATTATTGAGTGACATGATTAACCTCAGTTGATTCTTGATTTGGGTGGGTAGTTTATAGCGTGTGATGGGATTGACTTTAGTTCTAACTCCGATTGTCACACATTCGATTTGATCGCTTAGGTTAGAATTGAAACAAGTGATCGAAAAATATTTGGGTAGCCAATTTTATGTTCGAATGATATGTATGCCATTAAAATGAATCGAATTGATTGAAAACATGTCATATGGTTGCTTGAAATTGTTGATGTTGCTAAATTTTTTGAACTAGGGTCAGATCGTTAGGAGTACATGCTAAATCACTTTTGAGGTTGTTTTGAATATAATTCATGTGATGGTTGGGTATTGTGTGTGAAAGCATATGGGGTGTGTGTGTCTTTCCTCGATGATGTTTAAATAAGTGATAAGTGGTCATTTAGAACTCGTGTGATGGACTTGAAAAAATTAGAATCTGGAAGTTCATCTGATGAGGGCTTTCTACAGGCCGTGGATTAATCCATAAGCCCTAGTTGTCCCTTATAGGAAATTCCAGAAACCAAAATTTTTGGGATGTCATCAAATGAGACCTTCTACAAGATGTAGTTTGTTCAATGACTCGTAGATAGGTCACATAGAGTTCTGCTTGTTTGAAACCTGACCTGGAAGCTCATCTACGACTCAATCTACATCTCGTAGAGTCTTCCACGAGTCGTACCTGGCCTCATAGATACAATTCTAGTAACTAAAATTTCTGAACAATGAATCCACGAGAGCCCTTTACGGCTCATAGATCACTCTACGACTCGTAAAAGGGCATTCGTAGACCCTTATTTTGCCTAGTCTTGTTATGATTTTTGTTTTCAATTTTCAATTCATAAGATTAATAGGTGTGTTGAATTTGTCCTTTGTAGGTACTGTGGCTCCACGACCATGAAAAAATGAGATCAAAGCCATGAGAGACCGCTTGCGGGACGAGCCGACAAACTTGGAGCCTGCTCCCGAGACTAGTGGCTCAGTTAAGGAGTTGGCCGTCCAGCCTGACTCGAACATCGAGCCACAACAAATTTGGGCCACCACCAGAGAGGCCCAGTCCCAGGCCATAGTGGTCCTACCTCCCCAGTCTGACGAGGAAGGTGAGCTGGCCAGTAGTAGTATTAAGATGACCTCCTCCGAGAGGGGGTCCAGTTTAGGATCCAAGGAGGGATCAGACTCCGCCTCTTCTTTAGCCCCTCCGACACCAGCCTCACCACCAAACGCACGAGATAGCAAATGGTGTGTAAACGGCATATGGGCCATATTTGCGAAGGATATTAAGAGGAATGAACGGGGCTAGCCTGCTCGTTTTATATTATAGGAGCCACGAGTCATTACCACAGGACTCGACAATGTCCTCGGGTTGCACTTTATAGGCTCTAGTAGCCTGCAGAGCCCTCTGGGAGGTACTCACCAGTGATGATACGTGAGTTCTTTGCCACCTACGCAACCACTATTCTCAACACTCTTCCCAAGGGGTAAAAACCTCTTTCTAAGCCCAGATTAATCGATGTTATAGTGAGAGGATGACAGGTGGATATCTTTGAGGAGACCATCCGTCAGATGCTTTTTTTCCAGAGTTCACAGTAGAGTGGGGCAGACTCGTGACTTAGGTGTGATGAGGGACCCAGACCGCAAAGCTATATTCATGATATGGGTTGCTGACCATATCACAACAGAGGGGCACAACCCCTGCATGGATCACCATGTTAGTGGAGCTAATAGTAAAGGCTTCCCTCAACTTCCTCGCCAAATTCTGGTAGGCAGTAGTTCGTTCACGAATTTGGCCGACGCTTGCAGATAACACATTGACGTTGGACCATACAATTTTGGTAGCCAATATCTTGGATGGTTATGCTATTGATTGGGCCGCATTGATTTTAGAGAAGATTTATGAGGCGGCCCTGAAGAGGTCCACGACTATCCCTTTCCCCTGCCTTATCTATCGATTATGTCTAGCAACGGGGGTAGAGATCCTTCACCATGTGGACGTGAAAGTGGAGGTTTAGAGGACTTTAGATGCCAACCTGATCAAGGCTGATGATAACCCGATTGCACTTTCATGGGCACCGAGACGACCAATACCCATGCTAGATATGTTCGCCCCATTGCCACCATCTGAGCCATCTACCACTACTACTGTTACTGCACCTACTGCTGAGAGGCCCTTATAGATTGAGCCATATTTGAAGAGGGGGCCTACTATTAATATTCCTTCCCAGTGGCCACAACACCTACTCCAGTACCCACAGGTATAACTTTCATGTCTATGGCATCATTTCAACCCCTAGCGTAGCGACAGGCCCACACTGAGTCACAGATGGCTCAATTGCTATAGCAGTTGAGGCCCTGGGTTCGCCAGGTTATTTCTGAGATAGAGAGCCACATGCAGGCATTCACTGTTGTAACTATTCAGTACCGACTCAGTACCATGGATGCCCGCATAGATGCTTTTGAGAGATAGGTCTAGTAGAGCCTCAGCACAATGAGATCTATTGATTTGATGGTCGTCCAGATGGAGCTTCAGCAGCTCTGGGCCCTAAATGAGTACAGTACTGGCTGCCCAAGTTGATGTCCCACCGGTTGTGCCAGTTGAGACGGTGGTCGACTTGTTCGCTCAAGAGGAGCGACTCTACCTTCCCTCGGGAAGAGGCTCCGAACGGATGATGCTGATGCTGTACATTTTGAGATGGGGTTGACAAAGGAGTAGGAGCTAGATCTTACTTGTGTAATATCGAGGCAGGATGAGAAGATACGTCTAGCTAGCGAGCTTGAGAGAGCGAGTGGTGTTGGACCCTCAGGACACGCTCCTACAGGCAAGGAGTCCACCAGACATGTTGTAACGACCCAAAAATTTTTGAACTTCTTGATGGTTTATCTTGGTTAGTTTTGGACTGGTCATGGTTGAATTTTGGTAGCCATGGGTTGTATTTAAGTGGCCGGATTCAAAGCGGAGTTTTTGGTGAGGTTGTGAAGCCGGGTGGGCAGTGTACGTTAGAAAATTATAACTTTTGGTACAAAATGAACTGTGTGGACTACTATATATCAAATTAAATCTCTTTGCGTTATCTTCTCAATGCAACTTGTTTCACTCAATTCGGAGATTGTATGTGAAATTTATGGCCAAATAAGTGAGACTTCCCGTAATTGGAAGGACGCTGGAAACATGGTTCTGGAAATGGGCTAAGGGCTGGGCCACAAACCGTGTGATGGTCCACGGTCCGTGGGGGTTCTCATGAGGTGATCCAGTGACCTCTTGGTGGTTAGGGTCCCAGCCAAGGACTAAGTCTAGGCCCACGGACCACCCCACGGTCCGTGAGACACTTCACGGTCCGTGAAGGGTCCCGTGAAGTGGGGCAGAAACTTGGCAAGGTTTTGGGGCTGGACTCCAGACCAAGTGTGTCTCCATGGATCTCCATGGACCAGTACATGGTCCGTGTGCAGCCACACGGTCTATGGGTCCCTCCATGAAGTGTTCCAAAAAGTCCCCCGAGAGTTCGAGCTAAAATCGAAGCCAAGTAGAGCCAAACGAACAGGTACACGGTCCGTGTACCTATAGACGACCCCTGGGTGCCTTCCGTGTGGCACTGTGTTTCAGTTATCAGTTCGCTTCATTAATGGTAATTTCATAAATTGGCTTAATCCTATGACTCTTTTAACCTCCCTAAAGTCTCCAAAACCCCTAA
>JBCEWC010011059.1:0-17052 GCA_038996855.1 Solanum aculeatissimum
TGTAATGATGCTATGATGGCTTGATCGAGGACTTTCAGGTTCTCCTTCGCCATGTCACATCTAGGCCCCCTATCCGGATCGTGACATTGTTAGTACCTTCTCCGAAAGGAGTGGTATAAGCCAACTAGAATTACCCTTCATTGTTCTTGATGATTTCTCCAGCTCCTATTGTGGTAGGATTTGTTAAAGCACTCCCATCTAAATTTAATTTGACCCAATGCACAGGAGGTTTATTCCAATAATCCTTGTTGACCCTTACCTCATGAATGCAGTTCTCAATAAGGAGCATAAGATCCATCCAGGTTGCAGGCCACTCTATGTAGGGGAATGCTATTTTTAACAAATAGGAAGTGTCTTTAAACACTAAGTATTTAACCTTTGTAAAACTAGATTGCTGACCACCATATTTTCTAGCACATATGTTTTCCATAGGTTCCGATAAATGAAAATAGGTATTGCATGAAGTAAGAGTTTATGATCATCATTTTTATAATCTGAACACTACCACTTCATCATTTGATTTCTTAAAAGGATATAATCATTACTTACTCCACAAGAATCAACAAAATACTTTGATATGTTTGTAGAAAAATGACCAGCCATGAAAATATGATCAATGGTATCCCAATGAGGTATATAACAACAATAGCACTACACAATGTTATGAGCAAAGCTAGTAAGCTTCTCCTTGGTAGGGAACTTCCCCTTAAATCTCTCCAAACCAAGAAAGAATATTTGAATCGAATAATCTTGTGACAAGTAAGAGTATTTATCTTGGTTTGGACCTGTTTTCCCTAATAACATTCCATGCTTATAAACAACTGAAGCCATCATTAGTATTCCGCTTCTATAAGGACTAATCAACAACTCCTTATTGAATTTGTAGGTGATAAACTAAAATAATAAACTGTGGAGGAGCAATCTGAGCAATTCTTTCAACATTCCACTATCCCTGCACAAGGAATTGAGCCACTCTAGTATTATTAAGTCTGCTACTTTCACGTCTAAAACTAGTCAGAGGTCCAACCCCAAACGAGTTATCTCACCAAAAATAATAGTTACCAGAATTAATCTTCCACTGGATGAAAGGTTCCACCTTATGCTTTCCTCATCAAAATTTCCACACCAATGAGTCACCAGTGCCCCATTTTTACTTACTAGATTAGATCTTTGACAAAACTTGGCTTTAAGAAAATCACCCAAAGAGTGTTTTTAGTACTTACAAGCATATGAGATCATTCTGACCCCAATACCAAATTCTTCATAAGGGAATCTTAAATATTTCTAGGATTCCCAGTGGTATTTCCTTTTCTCATTATTCCATCCCCAGAAAAAACATCAACAATGAAACCTTTGATATTTTAAAGAGTAGTAGAAGGAGGAGAAATAACTGAAAGTAGATAAATGGGAAGATTTTGAAGCACATTCTTACCAAGTGTAGCCTTTCCTCCATATGTCAAAATTCTTGCATGCCAACCAGCTATTCTAGACACTACCTTAGAAACCATATCTGAGAAGTATATCACCTTTTGCCTGTCAATATAAAGAGGACATCCCAAATAAGTGATAGAGTCTTTTTTATGTAACAAACTAGTGATCCTTTTAATTCTATCAATGGTGCTTTTGAAGGCATTAAAGGGAACCAGGAAGTTTTCTATCTTGCGTGGTAGAGTTGAGCCCTAAGGTTTTTTCCCCTAACGACTGTTCTTTGTGATTTAAGAAGGATGACTCTAAGAAGATCCTCGGTCCAAAAAAAAGTTAAAGCCAATAAGGGACAAGTACCTCAAGTTCCCAATGATCCCTTGGCCTAGAAACCCACAGTGAATTTTGGATGACCAACTCAATGCTAGCCCAAATTGTGATAGCACAAGACAATTAAATAGGGGTGGTTCAAAATGTGAATTTGGCGGCCATAAGAGTTAGAAAATTTTCAAGGATGAACCCCTGAACTTCCATGGTTCTAAGGTGGACAAGGATCACCAATAATGTATTGCTAAGGTATACAACATTATGAATATTATAAGAGACCTATTGGAGAAGAAGGCAAAATTTGCGGCATAGTAACTTAAGGAAGTTTCTCAAGTATGTTACAATCAATTGAAGGCTGAAAGAGTTGAAGAGGGTTCTTTAGGTTGGGAAAAATTCAAGAGTGCTTTTTTTACTGCTTCTTCCATTTGATTTGAGGGAGGCAAAAGTGATGGAGTTTATCAACCCAAAACTAGGGAATATGAGTGTGAGGGAGTATGCCCTCAAATTTGCAAAGTTGTCCAAATATGCTCCTTCTTTGGTAGTTGACTCCCACACCAGCATGGGAAAATTTATTTCAAGAGTGTCGAATCTATGGTGAAAGAATGTAGGATGGCTATGTGTGTTAAGGAAATGGACATTTCTAGGCTCATGACATATGCTAAGTAAATTGAAGAGGAAAAACTTAAGGAGGGGGCTAGAATGGCCAAGAAATCTTGAGTTGAGGATGGTTCACCTTTTTTTAATGCTTGGGTGTCTAAGAGTAAGAAGGAAAGGTACTTATATCCCATTTTTCAAAAGTGTGGTAAGATACATATAGGGGAGTGTATGGTCTGTATGGATGGCTGCTATGAGTGTGGTGAAATTAGGCACAAGAAGGGAGATTGCTCAACGACTGCTAGAAGGGGAAGGGAGAGGGCTCATGTTGCTTTATAAGATGTGTTATAGGTTCCATTTTTATGTTGTATAAGGGGGGTGGATTTGATTTTTGATTAAGAAATCCTCTGGGCCATGATTGATGTTTGAATCTAAGTAAGTGAGTTGAGGTATAAGTGGAGGTGTTAGTTATCATGCCTATCCTTATGTAACCATGTGTCTTAGCTTCTCCATGCCATTTCATATGGATATATGTTCATGAAATTTGATTCATGCAAGTTTTGGAAACCCATAGGGTACTTCCATCCATGGAGCCCAAAAGATCCTCCACTTTTCAATTGATTAAAAGTATGAACATTAGGGATTTTTACCTAATTCTCTATCAATATGATGAATTATGTCTATATCTATGTTTATATATCTAATTACATATGAATTACCATGAATTACATAATTTTGATTGTCTTTAAATTGATTTCTCTACAAGGCTATTAGGGTTTTATATTGTGGGTTCTTATGTTTATGATTCAAATTGATGAGATTGTTTTTATAATTATGCATGATATTCATGAATTTCATGTTTTAAAGTTGTTTTCGAATTAAACCCACACGATTTACCCTATTCTTCAATTAATCATAAACATGAATGATAAGGACTTCTTCTAATGTTTATGAATAAGGCAACTATAAGGAACAAGTACCCAATTTTAAAAATAGATGATTTGTTCAACCAATTGAAAAGCGAAAGTTACTTTTCCAAAATTAATAATCGATTCAGTTATCACCAATTAATGGTAAGGGAAGGTTATATTCTCAAGATGACATTTTAGATAATGTATGGCCATTTTGAGTTTTTGGTTATGTCATTTGGGTTGACTAATGCTCCCACCATCTTCATGGACTTGATAAATTGGATCTTCAAACGGTACCTAGATATGTTTATGGTGGTGTTTATTGATGATATATTGGTTTATTCCCTAAGTGAAGAAGAGCATATGGGTCACTTTAAAATTGTGTTGCAAACATTGAGGGATAAACTTGTTTTTCCAAGTTTAGTAAATGTGAATTTTAGTTAAGGTTTATTACATTTCTTGGGCATATTGAATCTACTAATGGTACCATGGTTGATCCGAAGGAGGTAGAAGTTACAAAAAATTAGCCTAGACATTGTCTTCCTTAGACATTAAAAGCTTTTAAGGTTTAGCTGGGTACTATAGAGGGTTCTTTAAAGATTCTCTTCCATTGCATCACCTTTGATAAAATTAACCCAAAAGAAGGTAAAGTTCCAATGATTGAATGAATGTGAGAAAAGTTCCCATATGTTTAAAGATTGTCTCATATCAGCTCCTATTTTGACATTAATGAAAGGATCCAATGGATTTGTTATGTATTGTGAGTCCTCACATATTAGTTTGGGTTGTGTTCTGATGCAACATTACAAGGTTATAGCATATGCTTCAAGAAAATTAAAAGTGCATGACAGAAATTATCCAACCCATGATCTCAAATTGGAAGCCATGGTATTTTATTTTAAAATTTGGTGTCACTATCTTTATGGGGTACATGTTGATGTGTTTACCAACTAGAATATCTTACAATATGTATTCACCTAAAGAAATTTGAATTGGAGGCAAAGGAGGTGGCTAGAACTCCTGAAAGTCTACTATATGAGTATGTTCTGTCACTCGGGCAAGGAGAACATTGTAACCAATACACTTAGTATATTTCTTATGGGGACTGTGGCTTATGTTGATAATGGAAAGAAATATTGAGTTAAAGGTGTGTACCAACTGGTCCTATTGGGTGTGAGATTGAGTAAATCGCATGAGGGTGACATTTTGGTGCAAAATGGGTCTGAATCATCCTTGGTGGCAGATGTTAAAATAGAGAAAAATATGGATCTATCATTGGTAGAGTTAAAGAAATTAGTTGTTGATAAGAATATTTCTATCTTATCACAAGGGGGAGAAGGAGTGCTTTGTTACCAAGGCCAGTTTTGTGTCCCCAATGTTGATGACTTAAGAAACATAATATTGAGTGAAGCTCATAGTTCCCAATATTCTAGCTATCTAGGATCCATCAAGATGTATAAGGACCTAAGGAAAGTATATTGGTGGAATGGCATGAAAAAAGACATAGCAAAGTTTGTAGCGGAATGTCCAAATTGCTAACAAGTAAAAGTTGAGCATCAAAGATCACGTAGTTTAGCCTAATATATTGAAATTCCTACTTGAAAGTGTGAGGATGTGAGCATGAACTTTATAACAGGTTTTCCTTGTACCAAAAAGCAACATGACTTAATTTGGATACTCAGGGATAGAATGAAGTCAAGACTTTTTATAGTTCTAGGGATTATGCTTAACTGTACATACAAGAGTTGGTGAGACTGTATGGTGTGACATTGTCCATCATATTGAATCATGATATTTTCAATTTACTTCTCATTTTTTGAAGTCTTTTTTCAAAGGGTCTCGATTCCAATGTAAAGCTATGTACCGCTTTCTATCCCTAAATGGATGGGAAAGCCAAAATGATAATTTAAACACTAGAAGACATATTGATGGCTTGTGTGTTGGGCTTCAAAGGTGATTGGGATGATAATCTGTCACTTATTGAATTCTCTTACAACAATATTTATCACTCAACCATTGAGATGGAACCATTTGAAACTTGAAATGGATTGGAAGGATGCCATATAGGTTGGAATTGCCAATAGAGTTGGGTATAGTTCATCAGATGTTTCATGTGTCCATGTTGAGGAACTTCGTGAGTGATCCAAGTTAAGTTGTACCTTTTGAGGATGTAGGTGTTGAGGAAAATTTGACCTATGAGGATGTTCCTATTGAGATTTTGGATCAACAAGTTAAGAGATTGAGGAACAAGGAAGTTTCTTTGGTTAAAGTCCTATGGAGGAACCAATAGGTTGAGAGTGCTTTATAGGAAATAGAGAAGAACATGATTAAATGATACCCTTATCTTTTCCCTTCAATTTAAACCTAAGTTATTAAGTTGTTCATGCTCAAATAGTCCAAATTCCTTCATTTAAGCATTTTCATGTCATAATACATGCATGCATATTCATGAAACTAGTTTTGAATGATATTCATTGCAAAGGTTTGAAAATCTCATGAAATCGATGTTTAAGTTGCATTTTTGCATTCTTATCAAGCAGTGATATCAATTCTACTCTATTCAAGCTAGTTTTCGTCTTATTCAACGATAAAATTTCAAAGGGGGAGATATTTTATGGCCCCAAAAGTTGAAAGATTAGAATCCAAGGCAAAATAGCAGAACATTTCTAGAATTTGGCATAGGGTGCCCACCAAGTGATCCACCATGGGTTGTGGTGTGCACCAGTAGCTGTGGTGGGACATCACGTAGGGACCCTGGTACACTGAAGTTAAGAGAGGCTGATCATGAGGCACTTCACAGCCCATGGACCCCACCATGAGCTGTGGTCGGGGATCATAGAGGTCACCCTTCCTAGGACCAAGTAACCTTCCTTACCATGGATCCTACCTCGAGCCATGATGTGCACCACAAGACATGGTGGATCACGTGGAGGGCCCTCCAAAATTAGGAAAAAAGGTCACTGGCCATGACCCCTTTACGGGCTATGGTGCCCAAAACGGACAATGTGGGTCCTATCCAAGGGTCTATCCGGGGTGAATATTTTCTAACTTAATAAAGGGAAATTGGGTCATTTTTCTATGCAGGGTTGAATGTATTTGGATGGTTTTTAAGTTTAAAGACAATTCTATTAACTACCCTAACCTATATAAACTCATTTATTCTAACCCAATTTCAAAATTTACAAATCATGTCTTTATAAACATTTTCAAGGTCCTCCTCTTTTCCAAGTTGATTTTCATTGAAGATTCAAGCTATTCCTTCAAGTTTTAAGGTCAATTACTCTCAATTTTCATAGTTTCTACATCAAGGTATGTGAGTTTTCATCCAAAGGGTACTTTCACCCATGGAGCATAAAAGATCTTTCACTTTTCAATTGATTTCAAGTATAAAATCTAGGAGTTTTATCTGATTCTCTATCAATTGTATGAATTATGTCTATATCTATGTTTATTTATCTAATTATGTATGAATTACATGATTTTGATAGTTTTTAAGGTGATTTTTCCACAACAATATCAAGGTTCTTGAATATACATTGTGGGTTCTTATGTTTATTATTCAAATTGATGACATTCTTTATTATGCATGATCTTCATGAATTTCATGTTTTAAAGTTGTGTTTACATTGAACCACATTATTTACCCAATACTTATGAATGACTGATCATGCCAAATTACACCTCCAAATCGAAGCATAAGTAGTCGTGGTCAAATATAGAACCTAACTTTTGTTAGGGTCAATCCCACGGGGAATATGGTATAGACTTAGAGCAGTCAATGCAATTTTGAGTTATTAATCATCTTATTTCAAGAGGTGAGAGTTTATAATTAAATAAAATGATAAATAAAACCTATTCTAATGTCAAACTATATGCAAATATTATGAAATTAATGAGAGAATTCAACTAGGGTATTGTGTTCCTCATGAATTCATAATGCAGTATAAACTCGTAATTGTAACCTTTTCTATAGTGTTAGATGTAGAAATATTAAGTTATGTTCACCTAAGTCCTTGGACCAACAAATAGATAAATTTCACCACACAACTTGGGTCGTCTACGGATGTATGCATTACTAACCCTTACCATATCCAAATTTAGCTATCCCTTGGGACGTTCAAGCTAATTAGATGAGTGTAATAACGTCAAATTTTTGTTATTTATCCCTTTTCCCATTCGTTACCCCCTTAGACCGACAAGTAAGAATAATGCGACTTCTAACATAGGCCTCCGTTAAAAAAGCAATCAATATGAAGAGATAAATAATACATGCATGCATACCTTTCAAGGATTACAAATTATTCAATTTTACTTTGTTAAGTCATCATAGTTCTCACAACCCTAGTTGTGGATTTAGCTACTCATATTCATTGTATTAGATTTAATAGTGATTGATATTTACATATATAAGAACTTACAACGAAGAATTGAAGAATGAAAATCCAAATATTTTGCTTGAATTGCAATATGAATGTGTCCAAAAGTATGAACAAGTACGAAAGTAATAGAACACAATGTTTTTATCTAAGTATCCATAATATAAAAGTGCCTCACTGTAAATTAGAGTGCATAATGTTCATATATAAATCTAAAAATCCTATATATAGACACAGGAAATTAAACCCTAGAAAAATAAGGAAAATTGGATTCAAGCTGGACCACGAGCTAATTTATAGATCGTAGAAGATTTTAGAGCTTGTGGTCTGGGTCATAAACTATCTTCTATAAAAACCAAAGGCCATTTCACAAGCATAAATCTACAACTCATACTTTGGTTTACGAGTCGTAGTCTACATCGTAGACTAAAATATTAACTTTTCTGTATCTTCTTTCACAGACTGGTTTATGGGTCATAGTATGAACTATGACTCGTACTATGGCTTCGTAGTTTCTCCTAAGATTTTCTAATGTTCTCTGTTTCTCATCCACGAGCACCATATATGACTTATGGATCAAATTACAGACCATAAATGGGCTTGTATAAGGCCAAATATCAGCAAAATCTGCAACCTTCTCCAAGAATGTCCCAAATTCTATTCTTGGAAAAAAACACAAACACAAATCAAATCAACTAAAATGAACTAGATAACACATAAAATTCTAAGTTTTAAGCATCAAAAGTTCCATATTTTTGCGGCACATCAACACCCTCAACATAAAATTGTTCAATCTAACGTAAGCAACTCCAGTAGTCATAAAAACATCAATCATACAACATTTATCAAGTCTCAGTCAACACAAGATATCCTCAGCATACTCACTGCACAAATATGATATTTGTCAAGTAAATACATGTGGATTAGTACATGACATGATAATTTAAATAGATAAGGCAACATACATAGTCAACAATCACAAAAATAATCCAAAATCAATAATGTTACTGAAGTTCCCTCACAAATAAAGAAGTCCTTTATCCTACATTTTGATTTTTTTCTCATTCAATGCTAGTGACTAAGTAAACACTAACTCTCACAATAGATATCCGAACACAACATTCAATACCACAGGCTTGCCCTTATATTCTATACTACGACATTTGACCAGTTGAATTAGGATCACTAGAGGACTTTTTCGGCCTTTAATGTAGGCTTGGGGGTAGGTGTGGTGCATTTGGGACATAGTGACAACTTACCCTCCTTGACACTGCATTATTTTGAACTTATCCTACCCAACCTTGATACTATATGACTTGTTTTTCCCTTTTCTGTAACATTTCAAACCTTCAGGTGTATTTTTATTCTTTTGATAGTTGTTGTTTCTCTCATTTTTTTTGCATTTTATCTCTCATCTCACACCCATTTCATGTTTTTCCTTTTTGTTCACTACTCTGTCTCCAATATCCCATTGTTTATTTTTGTGTTTCTTTACAATAGCCACCCTCCACTTAGGATTTTTGCCTGAGTTGAAGTGCACAATGTCCTTTTAAGAACTAGAGCCACTATCAACTTAGGCATTATGCCTGAGTCAAAGTACATAATGTCCAATGAGGGACCAGGCCCAAAGTCAAGATTATATAGATAGTAGGGAAGGAGATTTGGGTTATTACAAAGAAAAGACACATGTGATGCTCAAATATTTACACAATGCATTTGGTTGGTTATTTAGGCCAAGTGGACTAATTTAAAACACAACCTATGATTCTTTTCTAACAAAATAACCTACAATCTCAACGTTGATTAACAAGGCAAGTTTTAGGATTGATACACAGTATCATAATAGTACAGTTAGCTCACACTCAAATGACACTAACTGACAATTATCAATTTAGACATCTGGTTCATGAATTTTAGTACAAGTTGGCCTTGTCCTATAAGTTTTAGTAATGTCATACAAAGATCCAATGTGATTACTATCTAAACTATCCAACAACACATCAAACAAAATAGAAGGGCATAAGTTTTCAATACAAATTAGTTCGTGCCATCAATTTTACTATAATATACTACTATTACTACTTAAACATCCTAAACATGCAGGTTCAACAGAAAATAAATGTTCTTAGGGAAAGAACACAGGCAAGAAAACCCCGCAGACTCAAAATATAAGTAGATATAGGCCTTGGTTATTCAGACTTCGTCGAGGACTATAACCACCCTCACCATATCAAAGAAGGTTATGCATTATCCTCAATGCACTAAATCTAATATAAAAGTACAAATAAGGGATGTGAAAACAAACTTGGTACCTAAGAGCTAGTATTCGTTTATGTCTGACCACCCTGTGTATCTTTGTTTGTCTCTATTTTCATAGTAGCTGGAGATGGGGGCAATACACCCCTCACTCGCTCGCCCTTCTAGTCTAATCACATCTTCTCATCAAGCATTGATAAATGTCTAGAGATTGCAATCTGCTGGTACTCTCTCTAATAAGTGCATCTCGATATATTATCAGACTCCTCATCACCCGTACGTGATCTCTTCCTTAGGATCAGAGAACGTGGTTCATCTGCAAATAAATCTAGAAAAGCAGGTGTAATTGTAGGTATGGTAGTCATTGTCAGAGATGGTGTTGGGTCAGTTGCCATATCCTGTCATAGCTATTGGATTTCCTCTGTAATTGAGGATCTAGAGTCTATGAAATCCAAAAATTCTCCTCAAGGCATCTCTCAAATGCATCTACCTGGCCATGTAGAAGACTGACGTCCTAATGCTATGTGGCCTAGTAGCACTCCATTATCCGCTCCTCTGACTCTGAAATGGCCTTGAGAATCTAAGGCCTGAGCTGCTGAACTAATTGAGCCAATTGAGACTTAGTTCAAGTCTAGCGTTACACTAGAGCTTGTGGTGCATCCTTAGGAACAAGCAATCCAGTGAACCTCTCTGGTAGTCGTATAGTGGTCTTTGCGCTCGCGGGGGCGCAATTGGATTCTCATTGGCCTTATCATACCGATGTCTTGAGTCCTCTGCACATATTTGATAAAGTTGATATTAGAAATAATCTCCACCCCTAGGTCTATGCAGAGCCTATGAATCAAGCAGGGTAATAGTATGGTAGTTGACCTCCTGAATATCCTATCATGTATCTTCTTGACAATGCAGTGGGAGAAGTCTATAGCATAGCCAACCATGATGATGGAAACCAAAATAGCATGGTCTGGTGTAAGTGTTTTTTCCATCTATGTTAGATAAATGTGCGCTCAAACCACAACCTACCAAAATTTGTAGACAAAAGTGAGCGAGGCCTTTTTAGTAGGCAAGATGCCGGATGCCAACTCTGCATCTGTGTCTTGCTTAGTGATATATCTAGCCACCTATAATAGTAAATCCTCTCTCAAGGATGGGTTACACATAACACTACGATCACGGGCTAGTCTCAATCTATAATCAAACTCTACTGGAGACTGATGGTTGGAATCTAGCCCTATAGGAATCGTTAGACAGTGGTCTCTAAAATATGTATTGCTATGTCACGTACAAAAGTCTGTGTAACAACCCAAATTTTTTTCAAAACCTCTTATGGTTGGTATTGTATGATATTATACTGGTCATGGTTGAATTTTGGTAGCCATGGGTAGATTTTAAGTGGCCGAATGCAAAACAGATCATTTTGAGGCCTAGAGAGCCCGTTTGGACAGTGAGCTTCACAGAACCATAATGTTTGATGCGGGTTGACTCGTTTGGGATACTATATATAAAATTGAAGCTCTTTGAATTATCTTTGTAATGCAATTGGTTTCACTCGATTCGAAGTTTGGATAAGGAAGTTATGGCCCAAGGAGTGAGACTGCCTGAAATTCGAAAGACGTTGGAGATAGGCCCTGAAAATGCCCCAAGTCATGGGGCACGGACCTTGGTACTATTCATGGTCTGTGTGGGGTTCCGTGAGATGGTCCAGAGAGCATGGGGTGGCTAGGACCCATCCCACAAACTAAGTTAGGGTCCACGGACCACCTCACAGTCTGTGAGACCTCAAACGGACCTTTTGGTGGTCCGTCAAGTAGGGCAGAACCTTGCCAAGGCTCTGGCCAACCTGAGGGACTAAGTCATGGTCCACGAACAGGTGGAAGGTACATGAGTAATGGTACAGACCGTCTGTTCCATCGTGTGGCCCTGTGTGCTGAAATTTTGTCCGCTTCATTAAGGGTTAAGTCGTAATTTGGTTGATCCTTAGGCCTTTTTTAGACTCCCTAAAGTCTCCTAAACCCCTAAATCAATCCCCAAGCCCTCATTTATCTATTCTTAGTCTCCTACATTCACTTTGGGAATTCTAAAATCCTTTTGGCCTCCATTGAAGAAAGCTTGAAGGAATTAGGGAAGACAACCTTGACCAAGTTTGACCTTGCAATTCTTTTGGTGAAATTAAGGTATGTGGGATTTGATTCAAGGATCCTCTTTCATCCTTGAAGAGCCAAGAACCCTAACCTTTTAAATTTGATTTTTAGTTTTCAATTAGGTTATGGGTTCTTCCATTATTAATGTAGATTAGTGTTGGGAATTTTGTGCTGTAGATTTTAGGTGATTTAAACATGACTTAAAGCTTGAATTCATGAATGTTCATTGAAACCCTTATTGATCAACTTGCATGTCCCCATTCATGATTTAATTAAGCATGTGTAACTTGCATTAAGACTTATTTATAGATGTTTACATAATTCATGATTATTTACCTTTCAAATTATAAAATTGAGTTTGAATTCCATTACCCATAATCTTGATCTTCATTCATGGAATGTGCATGGTTACTTTTCCATTGGAACCCTTGATTGAAACTCTTGATAAACTCATGTTTTCATGTAATGTTATGACTTGTTATCACATAGTCCCTTGCCATGGCTCTTTGAGCATATTGGGTGCTTGCAACATATTGACATATGTTGATTGCTTGCTTGACAATCCTTTGTAGATGAGCTACTCTTATTGCATTGACATGGAATTATCTTGAAATGTTTTGGAAACTCTTGTTGGCCTATGGCGTAAGCATTAACATGATTCTTGAACAATGTTTTTGACATGACAAATGATGCATGATTTCAAAGACTGTAGCTTTCCCATTTTAATGTTGCATGTATATATATGTGTATTCTCGTGGGATGAGGCTTAGCACCGAGGGATTGGGTATGAAAATGGGGTATCTCCAAGGACCCGACCATTTTGTCAAACCATGTGCTACCATGGATATATAAATCCCTAGATAGGGATTTGATGTCATGCTATCCCTTGTTTCAAGGGTGTCTTCGGTTCTACCTGGCAAGTAGAACAGATCCGGATAGTGGCTCATTCGGGTCACTCATGTTGTCGGTTGAGTTTACATCCCCGCTATGTATGAACATAGGATTTTATCTCATGCATCATGGCATAACATATTGTTATGGTACTCTTTAGCTACGTGCATTCCTTTCGTATACTTATCCCCTTGACATGTTTCTTGGTCATACTATACTTGTCATATGCATTGTATGCATGCATACTTAGTGCTTAATTGTGCTAACCCCTATTCTTGTCGACATGTTCTAACCATGTTGGGTCCAGAGACTATCTTTACATTCTATCGGACGACATTTGATCACTTGTTGAAGACTTGCTAGTGGTGAGCTCTTTTGTTCAAGGGCAATAGCCACTGTCTATTCTAGCTTTTATATTATGTTATTTACTTCGATACGTCTTGAGGGTGAGCCTCAAACTTGTCGAGGCCCTGCTCATCTATGTTGAGGCATTGTTGGACCACTCTATTCTCTTGTACGTTTGACTTGTATGTTGAACCTTTGTTTATGTAATACTATGCTTAGCTTTGATTATGGAAGTTATCTCATATCATGTTCATGACTTGTATGATGGGTATTGTGAATGACTACGTGGTTATGTGGCAAGTCCCATGATCCCGATATTATCCTGATAGCTTGGGTCCTACTCACTCGTCCCCTTAGAGATTATTACTATGTGCAATGTGTATGCATGCTTGTCCCATTCGCGACCTTTCCCCCATAGCTTGAGTCCCAAGTCCTAAATTCCTTAGAGCTTATGTGTTATATGTTTAACTTCTGTATTTCTGAATCGATGATGTGTATAATGATGCTATGATGGCTTGATCGAGTGTCTGCGGGTCCTCATTTTCCATGTCACATCTAGGCCCCCTATCTGGGTCATGACAAAGATGGTAACAGAGCCCTAGGTTTACAAATGATACTCGGAGTCCAACATGCTACGTCAAGTAGAGTCTTATTCATAGGTGTTTTATGCACCATGCCTATGAGTGAGAGGCTATAACGACGTTTTAGGAATTACCTCGTTTCACTTCTTCCTTATGCTGTGCCATGGTATCTTATGATTACTCTTTCTAAACTTTGGTACGTTTGTCGCTCTTTCAAAGATACCTCCAAGGAGAGCTCCCCTAGCCCATCCGGTGAATTCGACAGACTTTGGCTCTCCAGCTTCGAGGGTGAGGGACTTCGCTCGTATGAGTCCATCGGAATCCTATGGCCCTAAAGCAGAGAGGGTGCATGAAGCTAAAAGGGCCCGACTTGATGGTAGTTTATCAAAAGACAAGGGTGGTGGATTTGGCCGCTTCCAATAAGGCCAAGGCTCTAACATGAGGGTTGCTACTAAAGTGCCTTCTCCTAAGGAACAAACTGAGAATGGTCTTCAAACTTCTCCTTGTGACCGATGTGGAAAATGTCATAAAGGTATTTGTAGAAAGGCTACAGATGCTTGTTTTGGATGTCGTAGCATTGATCATAAGGTCATTAACTTTCCAAGAAAGGTGAGGAGAGATCAAGTGGCTCTGGTTAGAGGTGGATTATTATGACACCAGTGTGGTCGATGTGGGAAGAATCATAAGGATGCGTGTAGAAGAGCTCCGGGTGCTTGCTTTGGGTGTGGTGGTTAGGACCACAAGGTCTCTAATTGTCCAAGAAAGTTAAGGAGAGATCAAGTGACTTCGATTGGAGGTGAACTATTACGATATCAGTGTGGCAAGTGTGGGAGGAACCATTTTGGTGTATGTCGATAGGATCTAGGTCCTTGTTTTAGATGTGGTGATGAGGGTCACAAAGTGGTTGACTGTCCCAAGGTTGCTAAGAAGAATCAAGGCCAACAAAAATATCAATGAGAAGGTATTCCTAGGGACAACGGGTTAGATGCGTTGCATGCTCGACAGGAAGCAGAAGAGACTCCAAACATAGTAACTGGTAAGTTGAAAGTTTTCAATTTGGTGTTTATTCTTGGCTTGACCTAGGTGCAAACTTATGTTTTGTGATTCCCCTTTTGACTGTTATGCTTGGTTTGAGTCCTGAATTTTGAGGGAATCATTTTAAATTTTACTACCATGGGAGGGTCCATTGTTTCTCTAAGAGGGCTATTGGGTTGTTCTATCTCAGACTTGCATAAAGTGATTCCTTATGGTTTTGTGGAACTTGAGACGGATGATTTTGGATACTACCCTTGGAGTGGAATAGTGTGGAAGGAAAGGTGGATTTTTCCTCCCAATGGGGAAGATGGTAAGACAAATGTGCTGGTGGATGCTCTTTGTAGACCTTCTATGGGGAGTGTAGCACATGTGGATGAGGGAAAGAATGAGCCAGCAAAGGATGTGTACCGTTCGGTTAGGTTGGGCGTGAGGTTGATCGAATCCAACAATGGTGGCATGGTATAAGGAGAGATATGGCTAAATTTGTATCGGAGTGTTCTAATTGCAAACAAGTGAAGGTAGCATATCAAAGGCCCGGTGGCTTGACACAAGGCATTTAGATTCTTACTTGGAAGTGGGAAAAATATAAATATGGACACTGTGGTTGGTTTGAAATTAGTGAGGGGACCTTGATAGGCCCGGACTTGGTGATTGAGGCTATTGAGAAGGTGAGGTTGATTTGGGAAATCAAATGTTAGAAAGAGGGACCTTAAATTTCATGTGGGTGATTGGATGTATGTGGAGGTATCCCCCATGAAAGGCATTATGCGTTTTGGTAAAAAGGGGCAAGTTGAGCCCAAGGTATGTCGGACCTTGCGAAATTGTGGAGTGGGTTGGCAATGTAGCCTATAAATTGGACTTACCTTTTTATATGAGCTCTATTCATCCGATTTTCCATGTGTCTATGTTGAGGAAGTTTGTTTGTGACCCCAAGGACAATACACCTTTGGGAGATGTGCCTATTGAGGAGAACTTGACTTATGAGGAAGTACCGGTCGGTATTTTGGTTAAACAAGTGAGGCAGTTTCGCAATAAAGAGGTGTCTTCGGTTAAGGTACTTGGAGGAATCAAGATGTGGAGGGTGCAATGTGGGAATCGGAGTTGGACGTGATGGAGCAATATCCTTACCTCTTCCAATCTACTCAAGCCTAAGATACTAGGTTCTATCTCTTATGGTCCTAATTGCTTGTTATCTTGAGTTTCATGGAATTGCATGTATACATGAGCACGAAAATGATTTAAATGATATTTTGACATGAGTTTTGAAAGACTTTTGACATGATGCATAGTCTCTTGAGTTGTGGTTAAAATGCCTCTTGTATTGTGATTGATGTCCTCAAGCTGTAGTTAGAGCACATTCGAGGACAAATGTTCCCAAGGGGGAGATAATGTAACAACCCGAAATTTTTTGAAACCTTTCCTGGTTATTCTTGTATGGTTATATCTTGGTCATGGGTGAATTTTGGTAGCCACGGGTGGAGTTTAAGTGGCCGAATACAAAACGGATCATTTTGGGGCCTAGAGAGGTTGTTTGGGCAGTGAGCTTCACAGAACCATAAATTTTGATTCATGTCGAACAGTGTGGGATACTACATATCAAATTGAATCTATTTGAATTATCTTCGCAACTCAATTGGTTTCACTCGATTCGGAGTTCGGATGAGGATGTTATGGCCCAAGGAGTGAGACTGCCTGAAATTCGGAAGACGTTGGAGATAGGCCCTGAAAATGGACCAAGGGATGGGCCACGGACCGTGGTACTGTTCAAGGTCCGTGAGATGTTCCAGAGAGCATGGGGTGGCCAGGACCCATCCCACAAACTAAGTTAGGGTCCACGGACCACCCCACGGTCCGTGAGACCTCAAACGGACCGGTTGGTGGTCCGTCAAGTGGGGAAGAACCTTGCCAAGGTTGTGGCCAGCCTGAGGGACTAAGTCATGGTCCACGTAAAGGTGGACGGTCCGTGAGTGATGGTATGGACCGTTTGGTCCATCGTGTGGCCCTGTGTGCTAAACTTTTGTCCGCCTCATTAAGGGCTAAGTATTAATTTGGTTGATCCTTAGGCCCTTTTTAGACTTCCTAAAGTCTCCTAAACGCCTAAATCAATCCCCAAACCCTCATTCATCTATTCTAAGTCTCCTACATTCACTTTGGGAATTCTAAAATCCTCTTG
>JBCEWC010011060.1:0-17049 GCA_038996855.1 Solanum aculeatissimum
TTCAGGGCCCCTTTCCAGTGTCTTCCGAATTTCAGGCAGTCTCACTCTTTGGGTCATAACTTTCTCATACAAACTTGAAATTGAGTAAAACCAGTTGCGTTGCAAACATAATTCAAATATATTCAATTTTATTTGTAGTATCCCACACGTTTCAACCTATATCAAAAGTTATGTTTCTATGAAGTTCACTGTCCAAACGACCTCTCTAGGCCCCAAAATGACCCATTTTGCGTTCATCTACTTAAACTCAACTCGTGGACACCAAATTTCAACCATGAGAATTATAACACCATACAATACAAACTATAAGAGGTTTAAAATTTTTTTGGGTCGTTACAATGTGGGACACTATCACTTGTTGTATTAGAAAAGTAGCTAGTAAGGTACTAGGTGTTTCGATAGGGACCTTTGGTGGATTTCAAAGTGGTTAGTGGTGGAATGATGAAGTCCAAGGCAAAGTGAAAGCTAAGAAGATTGCTTATGTGAAGTAGTTGAAGTGTAGGGATGATGAGGAAAAGCTAAGACGTAAGGAGATCTATAAGACGGCAAAGATGGAGGCAAAGATGGTAGTGACGTGTGCTAAGACAACAACGTTTGAGTACCTATATGTGGAGCTAAATGATAAAGTCAGCAAGAGATTATATAGGCTCGCTAAAGAGAGAAAAAGGAAAGCTCGAGACTTGGACCATGTGAATTTCATCAAGGATGAGGAGGATGAGGTATTAGTGGATGAGACTTCCATTAAGCTTAGGTGGAAAGCCTACTTTTATAAACTTTTAAACGTAAAAGGAGATAGAGATATTGATCTGGGTGAGTTATCACACCCTAAAAGTCATCAAGACTTTGGTTATTGTAGACGGTTCATAGTTGAGGAGGTTAAATGTGCTATTAGTAGCATGAAGAGAGGGAGGGCGATCGGACTCGATGAGATTCTGGTAGATTTTTGGAAGAACATGGTCAAGGATGACATAGAGTGGTTGACTAAACTATTCAATGCTATCATGAAGACTGCCAAGATGCCCGATGAATGGAGGAGGAGTACAATGGTTCCATTGTACAAGAACAAGGGTGATATCCAAAACTGTAACAACTATAGGGGTATCAACTTGTTAAATCACACTATGAAGGTCTGGGAGAGAGTGGTGGAGATGAGGGTAAGAAAAAGAGTGTCTATTTCAGAGAATCAATTTGGATTCATGCCAGGGCGATCGACTGTTGAAGCAATTTATCTTGTTCGGAGATTAGTGGAGAAGTATAGGGAAAGCAATAAGGACCTTCATATGGTGTTCATTGATCTCGAGAAGGCCTATGAAAATATTCCAAGGGATGTCCTATGGAGGTGTCTAGAGGTGAAAGGTGTTCCAATGGTGTATATTAGGGTGATAAAATACATGCACGATAGATCCAAAACTTGGGTAAGAATGGTGGGAGGAGACTGTGAGTATTTTCCTGCCGAGATGGGACTTCATCAAGGATCTGTGTTGAGCCCTTTTCTGTTTGCCTTGGTGATGGATGAGCTGACATGGTCTATTCAAGAGGAGGTTCCATGGTATATGATATTTGCATATGACATAGTACTGATTGATGACACTTGAGCTAAAGTTGATGATAGATTGGAGGTTTGGAGACATGCTTTGGAAGCCAAAGGGTTCAAACTGAATAGGACCAAAATAGAATACTTGGAGTGCAAATTCAGTGTTGTGAGGGATGAAGAAAACATTGATGTGAGGCTTGCCACTCAACCTATTCCCAAGAGAGAAAACTTTAAATATCTTGGGTCCATCATTTAGAGTAGTGGCAATATTGACGATGATGCCACACACCATATTGGGGTAGCATAGACGAAATGGAGGCTTGCCTATGGAGTACTGTATGATAATAAGATACCACCTAAACTCAAAGGTAAGTTTTACAGGATGGTGGTTAGACTGTCTTTGCTATATGGGGTGGAGTATTAGCCAATCAAAAACTCACATGTTCAAAAGATGTAGGTCGCGGAGATGAGGATGTTGAGATAGATGTGTGCACATACCAGGAGTGATAAGATTAGGAATGAAACCATTCGGGAGAAGCCAGACGTGGCCTCTGTGGCTGAAAAGATGAGGGAAGCGAGACTGCGATAGTTTAGACATGTGCAACAAATAAGTACTGATGCTCCTATTAGAAGGTGCGAGAGGTTGGATTTAGGAGTTACTCGGATGAGTAGAGGTAGACCAAAGAAGTATTGGGAGGAGGTAATCAGGAAAGATATGGTGAAACTTGATCTCACCGAGGATATGACCTTATATAGAAAGGAGTGGAGGTCGCGAATTAGAGTAGCAGGATAATAAGTTAGTAGGGTTAGGTTGATCTTTGGCCTTGGAGTATAGTCGGGTAGTAGGATTTGCCCTGTCTTTATATCCTGTATTGTCATTATCCATCCTATATATGTTAATTGTATCATATTTTCAGACTATCATGTGTTTTTCGTTATTAGTCGCTCTTTCTATTTCCTTTTCTTTTCCTTTCCTTTTTTCCATATCTATTTATTCTGCTTATGCATTTTTGAGATGACGGTTCCCAGAAAATAGCCTCTCTGCCTCTATGAGGTAGTGGTAAGGTCTGCGTACATTCAACCCTCCCCAGAACCCACTTGTGAGATTCCACTGGGTATGTTATTATTGTTGTACTTTTGTGTAACTAAAAATTAGATTATATTGCCTATTTGATATATACATACTAATATGAATTCTATCTAACCAACTTCATATTTGAGGCAACAAAAAAGTAATTTAGTGATTTTGATATCTTGTCAAGGATCCACTTGTGATAGTTTACCTTTCATGTGATGATGTTGATTAGTTAATCAAAGTTGTTAGGTCTTTGTGCTATTAATCTTTAATTTGTGTTACACTCTAATGTATAATTGCATGGATTAGTGTAGAATATTTTGTTATACATGAAATGATACATTTTAGATGTATTTGTATTTATTATTTTAATCTAAAGTTTGAAGTTATTTATTTAATGTGGTGTCACATGAAATAGGCTAATATCAATAGCCAGTCAAATTACATTTGATATTATATATGCACAATTTCGCTAACTATTCTATTAATAATTTAAAGTAAAAAGGACTTAGAAGTTATAATCAAACAAAAGGTTCTTTTTCCATTTCAAAATTCGTCCAATCACATATTTATTCTATTATTATTTTTATTATTTTAAAAAAATACTTAACTTAAAATACACGTGCAACACAAGTGTTTTAAGACTAGTCATAATAAAAATCTGAAGCTCTCATCCTGTCGATGCAGCTAACTTGTCAACTTTGTTGTCAATCTTACTGCAAACAATACTACTTTAACAGAATTCTATTTTATGCTACGTAGTCATGTCTATAACCACAACATCAAAGCATTTGCAGGAAAAGCAATTTGACACAATCAAATTCATCCAGATCATGTGGTTTGTAATCTATTTTAACCTTGATTTACATACTTACAAAGTGTGTGAAGAAACTTGCTGTGGAAGAAAGTATCAATGAACTCTATTTTTTCAACCATGATAAATATTTTTCATATTTGTCTCAAAAGGTCAAATCGTAGAGTCAAGAATATTAACAGATCTGCATTATAAATATTATAGAATTAAAGGGAAAATCAAGGAGTTAACCTCATTGGAAGAGATTTATGTTAATAAAGTTTCTATTTCTCCCACAACTTTCTCCAACCTTATCAACGAGTTCCCTTTAATTGTTGAGTTAATTTTGAACGATTGTTCCTCCCTAAATTTCGTCTCGGTGCCTGATCTGAAACAACTTGAAAAGTTTCATGTGAAAGGTTTATTTCTAATATGTTTATTTTGATAATTCACAATTGTCATGCCCCAAAAGGGTAACCTTGGTGTGGTTGACACTCGAAAACCTTTGTGACTCCCAAGCGAATTACTTGACTTCATCACATTCATTCAATAACAATCAAACACCAGAAGCCATCAACAATTAAAAAGTAGCTCAATAGGAATATGACAATCAAATCTATATAGATAAAGGTCATAGACCAACAAATCCAATCACAAGACTAGTAAGAAAGAAACTAGTCAAAACTCTATCAAATCAATAAATCAACAATCTAGTCTATGAAGCCTATATCACTACTATCTAGAAGGTGTTAATAACAAGTTCATGGCTACCTCAAGTCAAATAAAAGAAAACCTAAGCTCTCATAGAGAGATGATAGTACTATGGAAATCCTCCGAAAGCAAGGAGGTCTCACCAATCAGCTAAATACTAATAGATCTTCAACGATGCACCTATTGTTAATCTCTAAATCCTGTATCTACATCATAAAATGATACGGGTCCAAATGGACGTCAGTACCTAGAATGTACGAGTATATAAAATAGTTGAAAAGAAAGTGCATAATCAAAGTACTCAACTCAATAATTAGCTCAACTCATGACACTCAAATTAACTCGACTCAGTAAAACATGAAAGTTTAAGAAACAAATCACGCTATGAAAATAAACTCAATAATATACAACTCACACCAAATCATCTAACCAGTAAGTGGGGGTTTCTCTTAACCGATAATCATCACCATACGAGCGAGTGATGATACAACAAACTGGCATCGTTGCCCACCTGTCCAGTTCCATGCCAGGGTAAGGGACACTCATAATCGATCAATCAAACCCCCTTAAAGGACTTCAGAGCTATAGACCCTATCCAATCAATCTTATGTTGGAGACATAGTTATTAAGTTCAAGTTGGACTTACTCTTACCCAATTTGGTGCTCAATTCTCCTCCCAAAACATGTGCTTATATTTATCAAGTGAGTAGATTACTCACAACTATCTCGTCAAGTCTCATTGGACTTTAATTTGAATATCAAACTCATCTCAAAACATCATCATCTCATCAAAACACTTTCCTTAAAATACAATTATTTGGACTCAATAAAATATATATGTAATATTAGTTTAAATTACACTTTCATCGATGCATAGAAAATCCATCATCTTTACTCTCAACATGTGCAAAACCTTGATTTAAAATAATACTTTATTTAATACAGAAAAATCATCAATTTCAACATCAAATAATGTATAGAAAAACCATGATCATCAACTTTATTGCGGTTCATGGAAAAGTATCCACGAATAACAACTCCAATAATATAAGAGATAAAAATAATAATATAATCTCAGTGCATAAATATATCCAACTCAATGGTAAAGGAATTGACCCATTTAGAATTCAACAATTAGGGTAAAACTTTACTCGAACTCAATTACGGAGAATTACCATATTGGGAGCGTGGAAAAACTTAGTCGAATGCTATGAGTAGCCTTACATACTTGGAAGAGAGAAATTTCTTGAAGAAACCATTGGTTTGCACTTGAATATGAAGAAACCTAGCCTCTTCTTTGGGAGAACTTGAAACGTAGAAATATGATGTTTTCAAGAATTTATGTGTTAATGGGAGGTTATTAGGCTATATGATAGGCTTAGGGAAGTTAATTGAGGGTACAAGATAAAAAGATATTCTTTTGGGAAGTCAAATAATCAATAAAATTAAAAAAAAAAGACCTTTTGGTAAGTTCCGTCCTCCAAATTTGTGATCTAGGGGTCCCCTTGCCGAACTGGTGAGTCACCAAATGGGGACCCCTCGCTAGGCCTTTTTATAGTGTTTTGAGCTTTCTCGGGTCATTTTGGTTATCAAAATTGGTGGATCACCATATTATTCGGTGAGTCACCAAAAGTTTCAAGTTTGACATGCTTCAGTAAAAACAATCATAACTTTTTATTCAAACTTTGATTAAGGAAAAACTTGATGCGGTGGAAAGCTGATTCAAAGATTTTTAATTTAATATATTATGGTTCACTAAATCATATGTGTTGAGAGATATGGCCATTTTAAGTTGACTCTTCTATGAACTTATTTTGAAACTTAGTCGATGGAAATTTTTTGAACTTATCTTGGCTTTGGGAGTCCCTTATGACCTCAAACCACATCTAACACCCTTCAAATACATAGGAAAGGACCTAAACATACATTTACAACTTTAAAGTTATTGGAACACTATCATGAACTAGTCCCGATCATGATGGCTTTTGTTAGATCCCACCTATAAATAAGACAAACTCAACCCACAGGGTACCTGTCCTAGATCTCTAGTCATGATCATAACTAGTATGTCAATATAAATAACCAAAACTTACCCAGAACCTTGAAGTCAACTGTATAGAGCCATAATAGATGCAAGGACATAATCATATACATAACTCAATAATCATGATAATATACAAATCAAGAGTGCTCCTACAATTACATAACACCACTACACAAGGCAAAATTATGAAATTAAAAGATGACTGTCAAAAGAAGGAGACTGCGACAGAGCCAAAGTTGGTGGTACTCACCCAAAGAAAGTCTCTTGAGCACTCCCAAATCCCCTACTCAGCAAACACGGCTCGTACCTGGACCTGCACCATGATAAGATACAGAAGTAAATGTGAGTACTAAAAAAGGCACCCAGTAAACATATATAGAGCCTAAATATATAGAGAATTGCAGCAATGTAGCAAAACAAACTCTAATGAAGGCATAGGCATGTATGTAAACCCTCAACCCACAACTGAACCAACTGAAATGAAAGAAAATGATAGAATGAACAAACCCAAGTGATGAACATTGATGCCGACTGATGAACACTGTGTAGGCTTATACCACAACTTCCCCCCAACTGAGGCATAGTGTTATACGTGGGTGCAAGGCCCTAATATCTATGAATGTATGCTAACTGGGACCTTATAAGTCCAGAATGTACACCTGTGCATAATCTAATCAACTGCATCTTAATAGAACCCAACTCCCAATATCACATGATCACAGGTCGGTTATACGTTGGTGTAAGGCCCTAATGTCTAAGCTCAAACACCCCCTGAGCCCCCATAAGCCTAGAGGGTATACCCACACACAATCATGGTATATATAGGTATGTGAATCCATGGGTAAACAACTGGGTCCTTGACCTAAGGTATCATATATCAACCGGGTCCTCAACGCATCCAGGAACTAGTATCACATGGGGCCTCGAACCCCTAGTCCTCCGACCTGACCTCCGATCGGGTAGTCAACCAGGGCTAGATAGTCTGACAATGAATATAACAGTATGGCATATCCCTGCAGGAGAAAGAATCCCCCTAACACCATCAACGAGGCCTCAAACACCTAATATCAATCACCAAGGTCTAAAACCCCTAATCTCAATCAACAGGGACTCAAACCCCTAATATCAATCAATGGCCCCTCGAACCCCTAATCTCAGTCGGTGCTTGGTCCTTACAATTTGCATCCACCACCTGGCCCTACAGTCGTGGCCATCGAGGCACGAATCATGAGAAGCGTCACTGATGTGCTGCCAAAATACAACACTTTTGATAATTAAAACTTTGAATTTTGTGTGTTCTTAAAGTGATGTTAGTGGGTTAGATATGTTTTTATGTTTATTTTGTAGAATTATAGGATTTGGCATGATTTTGGGCAAAGTGTTATAGAAGTTAAGTTTTTGAGGACTTAGGAGATACTCTACGAGCCGTGGATACTTCCACCAGCCATAAGGAGGTTTCATGTGTGATATCTAGTGAAGGGACTAATTTTAGAAGTTGCATTCATGAACTGTTAGACGAGTCGTGGAAGTTTTCATGAGTCATGGATTGGTTTCGTGCTTGGAGGATTAGAATTTGAAGATTTTCTAAAGAGCTGTCAAAAGAAACCCTATACGATCCGTAAGTAAAAGGATGTCCCATAAAAAGGTCTTATAGTTTTGAAGATGCAAAATAAGAAGCCCAGGTATGGGTCGTGGTTCCTAATATGGCTCATAACCTAGTCCGTAAAAGATGTTGAATCCAGTTTTCCTATTTCATTTTGGATTTATATTTTAGTTATTATAAATAGGTTTTAAGATTTTTTAGGAGAGGGGACATACCAGATATAGAAAAAAAAAGTAAAGAGACACATGAGAGAAGAGAGAAACACTTTGAGAACTCATATTTTGTGATTATTACATTGCAGTTTCTTATGGAGAATTTGGATTTCTTGTTCTAAAATTCATCATTGTAAGTGCTTAATTATGCTATTCTTTAATATTATTTCTTCATCTATAATGATCATGCATAGATAAATCCACAACTAGGGTTGTGGAAACCATGAAGAACTAACAAGGTAAAACTAGATAATCCATAAATCATAGCAAGTGTGCATGCTTGTATTAATTATGCCCTTAGATGTGAATGATTTTTCACGGTGGCCAACATTAGAACTTTCCCTATTTCTTATTGAATGGATCAAGATGGTAAGGAATGGGAAAAGGAGGTAGTGAACAGAATTCAATATGATCCCTCTCGTCTAATCAACCAAACTAGATCAAGGAGAGGTTGTACTAGAACAAAAGGTAAGGATTAGTAATATCTCACTGTGGGGATGGATCAAATCACGCAGTAAAATTTACCTCTCGCCTGGATCAAAGGGTTTGATAAACTCAACATACCATTCTACATGCTACACACTAGAAAAGATTATGATTTTCTGGTGATACTGAATTAGAAATTCATGGGGAACACAATACCTTAGTTACTTCTCCTACTAATTTCTCAACGATTGCCTCTAGTTTAGGTTTACTTACTACAATTACAACCCCCCTTTCGGGAGATAAATAGGTTAATTAAACTCAAATTACTTGTAATTACTCCAGGTCTAATCATATTCCTCGTGGGATCGACCCTAACTTCGGTTAGGTTATATTTTTTTACAACAACCGCTTATCCTCCAAGTAAAGGTGTAGTTTGGGCGACATCAAATTATTTGCATCGTTGCCAGGGAATATGGCTTTAGACTAGTTTAATTTAAGTAGTGTTTGAATTAACTCTTATTTTCCTTATTTTACGTTTCCTATTGTTTTTGTTTTCTTTCAGCGTACAGGTGTAGTGTATGCGAAACACTCATAGGCGAGGCAATCCCTTGACTTTGTTTGACCCTGAGATCCAGAGAACACTGAGAAGAATGACCCAAAACAATGTGAACAATCCTACATATGATGCAGTAAATGCTGCACTAAATTAGAATAATAATGACCCACCACCACTTGAGGGTATGAATCCACCGCCACAGGATCTTCAATCCATGGCTAACATGTGGAACCACTATAGGCTTAACCTTATGGCAATGGATGTCACCAGAGCTATTATGTTACCTCATTTATCGGATGACACAAAATTTGTCGTTTCAAGTAGGTTACTTCAAATACTGCAAAATAGAGGACTATTTATGGGCCTACCATCAGAGGATCCACATAACCATCTATACAATATCGTCCTTATCTGCAAGAGCATGATGGGAAACCAAATTCTGTCCATGAATATTGTTGGGCTCCTGTCTTCCTATTGTCTCTAACAGGCGAGGCGACAATATGGTTATCCGAGCTCCCATAGAGTTCAATCATTAGCTGGGCATAAATGCAGAAGGCCTTTTTGGAGAGGTTCTTCCCGAGGTCGAAGTTGATGTTAAAGCATCAGATTAACAACTTTGAGCAGTTGCCTAGTGATTCGATCAACACTATGTGGGAGCGATTTACAAAGTGCCTGAGGAGTGTCTCTAACCACAAGATCATGGATGATACCTTGGTGGAAATCTTATATCGAGCCTTAGACGATAACGACCAAGCGGTGGCTGACACTATCATGGGAGATTCATTTTTAGATTATCCATTTCCAGTTATAGCTGAATGGTTAGAGAGAGTTGTCAAGACAAATGCGCATGGGAGATAAGAGATAAGTTGACGACTAAAATCTCTTTCTCAGTTAGTACTAATACGACATAGTTACAAATAAATTAGGAGGTGATGTAAGAGCCTGCTCGGATTAGTACTAATGTGGGGTTTTTTGATGAAGTAGAGTCAAGAGAGAGAGAGAATGCAATCAATCATCATCTTGCACAAACACCTATATATGAGGAGCCTTACTATGAGGAGGATACTTGTTTTGCCACTCACCAAGGTTAGAACTTCAATAGAGACAATGCTTTCTGAGATAACAATCGAGGTGACTACTATGATAGAAATAGGGTCCAGGACAGACATGTTGATTAGGGTCACAAATATAGTTACAGGAATGGAGCATATATTCCACCACATAATCGTGACTCTACGGCAGGTAGTTCAAGGATTGAGGAGATGTTTGATTGACTGTTGAAGAAGGCTGGCGCTCAAGATGAGATCTTAAAGGGGATGAAATCTGACATCTCTAGCATTAGTCAGATGATCGAGTCTCATTTTGTTGGTATCAAGTATCTTGAGCAATAGTTTGGTCAGATGTCGATGTAGTTGAATCGGCGCCAAAAAGGTACATTACCCAGTAACAAAATGTAAAATCCAAAGAATGAGGGACAGTGTATGGCAGTGATGACACATGGTGGAAAGTAGAACATTGACCCACCGATGCCAGTTGATGAGGATGAGATAGTTTATAGCAAGGACGCAGAGACAGGAGATACCAGCGCTAATGATGGGGTGAGCAAAGAGGTAATAATGCCACAGAAGTTAAAACCCATACCTAGACCTCCCCCTCCTTTCCCTCAGAGACAAAAAAAGAGGTTGAAGGTAAGTTTCAGCACTTTATCTCCATGTTGAAGTAGCTCACGATCAATATCTCTCTCATTGATGCATTGGAGAAGATGCTCGAGTATGCGAAGTTCATGAAGGACCTAGTGACTAAAAAGAGGACGATGAGCCAAGTGCTATCCAAAAATCTTTACCATTGCAGTGCTATAGCAACAAGGTCTTTATTATAAAAGAAAGAGGACCCTAGAGATTTCTCCATACCTTACACCATTGGAGATGTTGAATTTGCAAAGGCATTGTGAAATTTAGGCGCCAATATCAATTTAATGCCTCTTGCAATATTGAAAAAGCTAGGCTTTAGAGATTCTAACCCGATGAGCATAAACAACTGACAGGACGGTAAAGAAACCTATAGGGATACTGTACGATGTTCTTGTCAAAGTGGAAAAATTTATCTTTCTGACAGAATTTGTGATCCTAGATTGTGAAGTTGACTTCAAAGTCCCAATCATTTTGGGTAGGCCTTTCTTAGCTACTAGGTGAGCACCGGTGGAGATTGAATCAAGACAATCAAGATTATATTGAATGATGAAGAAGTCGTTTTCAATATTTGTCAGTCTATAAAGAGGCTCGATAATTTGAAGATGAAAGTTTGGGCACTTGGTGAAGTTTGAGTAACCAAGTTGTCCAAGTCTTGCCGCGACAATAAATTAGGCGCTACTTGGGAGGCAACCTAAGATATCTGATGTACCATGTATGTTTTTGTTTTATTTTTAGCTTTCTGAACTTATAGGTAGTTTAATTTTATTGCTTTGGTTATAATTTTGGACTTTAGGAATTGTGGAGTGTAACAATTTGTTCTATGAATGATATGCATGAATAGGGCTAAGTCAGCAAACTAGTGCTGAAAAGAAAGAGAAGTTGATTCTACGACCAGTTCTACAAGTCGTGGTTCAGACCATGACTCGTATACTGACTTGTAAAACACTTCTCGTAAACAAAGTTTTGTACACTCCAATCTATGAGCCAACTTTAAGGCTCATAGATAAAACTACGGGTCGTGAATGTGACTCATTGACCCTAGGTAAGATTTTTGAAAACTTACTAAGTGTTGGGGGTCTCTACGACCGAATCTTTGAGTCGTATGTCTATGTACGACTTGTAGATGGATTTATGATACCAATCTTCCAAATTAGGGTTTAGTCCTACTACAAAACCATGACCTATGGGCTATAGAATCTCTTACGGCTCATAGTTGGGGTCTCGTGGAACCTGCACCCAATTTTTACCTGACTCGGCTAATGATTTAAAATAGGGGTAAAATCATTTTCCCCTCATTTTTGAAAAAAATTCCTAAAATACCCAAACCCCTTCTTCTCCCCCAAGTTTTTGACCATTGTCCCGACCACTTTCATATTTTCTGGCCAACTTCTGACGAATCTTCGACAACCTAGGGTTCTATTTACTTTGGCCTCCTCCTTCAATTTCTCAACTTTTTTTATCAACATCCAGTATGTTTTTAACTTTGATTTTATATGTCATTGGAAATTGTGTCATTAGGTTGAGTCATTGTTAGGAATTGTATTCCAAGGCTTAAGTCCTAATAATAGGTGTTGCCCATTTATGTGAAAGAATACATGCTTGAAACTAATTGTGTAGTCGCCTTTGAATTGAACCATGTGTATGCCGGAATATGTGTTGAATGTAATTGTCCATGAAGTGATTGTATGTTGTTGCTTGAAATCATGTGATTACTTGTCATCATTAGAAAATTAAACTATTTGTTTATTGGCATGTGGTTACGTGTTTTGAATGATAACATGAATTTTAAGTTGACCAATGGTGGTGGAAATGATATATGAATGTACAAATTGATTTTTGACGAGGTAGTTCTAATAATTTATACATATGGTGTGTTGGATGATTTGGTGAAAATGTGTTGAGTGCATAAAATTATTGCTTCGATGTTGATGATACTTGATATGCCTTATTGTTGCTCGTCTATGGGGTAATGGAACTCGTTTGATAGACTTAGAAAACCCAAGCTGCGATATTTTTATAGCATGAGGGTCTTCTACAACCCATGGATTAATCCATAGACCATAGTTTCCCCTCGTGAATAGGTCCAGCAACTTAGGGATTTATGGGATTTCATCAGATGAGATTATTTATGGGTCATAGTTCTGACTATGGCTCATTACTTGGTTTTGTAGGTTCCATACTAGAAGATGTTGGTTTTCAATTTTCACCTATGACTCAGTCTATGAATTGTAGTTGATCCTACAAGTTGTACTTGGTCTCGTTGGTGCATGTCCAACAACTTGTGTTATTATTCCCTTCCACCTGCGAAGGACTTCTACAACTCGTAGTTGTTCCTACGGCTCATAGACGAGCCTTCATAGGTCCTATTGCCAGTCCAGTTTTGTACCTTTTTTCTTTTCTTTCCTATTCTCTCTAAACTCATGGGCTTGTGTGATGATGATTTTAGTTATTATGGCTGCCAACACAAGAGAGATGAGATACGGGCCATACGGGATTAGATGTGAGATGAGTCGACTGAGTCTAAGACTAGTGGCTCAATAGAGGAGCTTGGTATTCATCCAAATAAGGGGGTCGAGCTATGAAAAACTGGAGCGGCTACTAGAAAGACAGTGTCACCTCGTACTCTAGCCATAGTTGCTCAGCCTCCCCAATTTGACGAGGTAGGTAATAGACAGAGCAACTCTATTAAGATGACCTTCTCTAGAGAGGAGTCAGGCTATGGATCAGGAGAGGAGTGTAATTCAGGGGTTGCGGAGTCCACCCCAGCACCACCAGTACCATCTTTACCTCTAGATGCTTTGACTAGTAGGTAGTGTGTGCGGGGTATAAAATGCATATACCAAGACAACCTCTAACATGATGAGCTGGGTTGACGTGCCCGTACTATATTCAAGGAGCCCTAAATTATTACTACTAGGCTTGATAGTTTTCTAGGGCCCTGGGACACTATAGTTATTACAGGCTAGAGTGGATGGCAGCCCCATTGGGGAAGTATTCCCCGGTGATGGATTGAGAGTTTTACACTTCATATGTTGCCACCATTATGGAGTCGACCCTGAAAGGGAAGAGATTCCTTGCTCAACCCTGTATTATGTAGACGATGGTACGAGGGGTTCCAGTTGACATATCAGAGTCTACCATTTATCAGTTCCTATTTGGTACCCAGTATGAGGCTTCAGTTTCCACAACAGAGTTTGATTATAGATTGAGCTAGACTCGAGACCGAGGCTTGACTAGAGATGCAGCCCGTAGGGCCACTTTGATGAGATTGATTGCTGATCATATTGCTAAGTAGGGACAGGACCCTGACGGGGTTTCCACGTTATCAGCGATCATGAAGGCTTCACTCAGCTTCACCGAGAAGTTTTAGTGGGTTGTAGTCCATTCACAGATCCGGCCAACACATGCAGATAATATCTTGACACTGGATCATGTAGTATTGGTTGCCAGCATCTTTTCTGGCTATGACATAGATTAAGCCCGCTTGATAGCAAAGAATATTCATGAGGTGTCCCTGAAGAGGTCCACCTCTATCCCTTTCTAATGCTTGATCTATCACCTATGTATAGCGATAGGGGTGGAGACACTTCACCAGGTGGACACTCTGATCGAGGTTTAGAGGATGCTAGATGCCAGCCTAATTAAGGTTAATGAGAATTCGATGGTACTCCGGCGAGCACCACACCCTCTAGTGGCCAAACCAGAGATATTTGTCGTAGCACTACTGTCTGAGCCCTCTACTTCGACTGCTACTCCAAATTTTGAGGGACCCCCACAGACAAAGGCTAAGAAAGAGAGGGGGACCCCTAATACTGCTACTCCTATACCATAGGTCATGCCTATACAGTCTTTCCTTACAAACATGGTATATGTGTCTACGATATCTATTTAGACCCTAGCTCAGCAACTTGTTCGAGTTGAGTCTCTGTTGACTTAGCTGCTACAGTAGATCAGGCCTTGGGTACACCAACCTATTTCAAGGGCTGAGGAGCGTATATAGATGAACTGTGTGGCCACAATTCAAGAGAGGTACACTGATACATGGTTTCATAGAGGCATTTGAGAGGCGAGTGGAATAGAGCCTCGGTTTACTCCATCCTGTTGACTTGACAGCCATTCAGAAGGAGATCCTGTAGCTCCGCAGAAAGATGAGGGCAGCAACATCAACACCACTTGTGCTGCCTCTTATAGACACCACTGAGGCGATTATTGATTTATTTACTCCTGAGGAGATACCACTCCGCGCCCTCAAGAAAAGGCCTCATCTTGATGATGATGATCCAGATGCACTGAGGCGAGAGGCAGAGTTGATAGAGATGCAGCAGTTTGAGGCTGCCAGGCGGGGCTTCATTGCAGATGAGTAGGCTTGGCAGGCTCATGAGATTGAGAAAGTTAGGGATACTGGACCTTTCGGACATGATGCTACTGTTGAGAAGACCACCAGGCAAGATGAGGGTTGTCAGACATAGTCAAAGACCGACGGTTAGGTGCCTAGGTATGTTCTTTTTTACCCCTATGTTTTATTTTGATATATTATGCACATTGAGGATAATGCAAATATTTTTCGATGGGGTGTGGATAGTTATAGGACTCGGTGAAGTCTGAGTAGCCAAGACTCATAACTATCCCAATTTTTAGTCCGAGGGGTTTTCTTGCCTGTATTCTTTCCCTAAGGACATTTACTTTCTGTTGAACCGATATGTTTAGGATGTGTAAGTAGTATTAGTATTATATTGTACTAAACTTTGTGGCATATGTTACTTTTTGTGGAAAAATGATACCCATTAAAATTTTGTGTTACGTAGTTTTGATAACAACCATGTGAATTCAGTAATTGACAGTACTTGTTCAGATAAGCTGAGGTTTAATTGTGATGAAAAGCATAATTTGAGAGGTTGTGTTGATAGTGTAACCATTTCCAAGTGTGTGTGAGCTTTTTTGCAAAATTCTTATGTTGTGTTTTAATTTAGAATTTTCCCTGTTACTCTAACTAGGATTGTAGGTTAGTTGGTTAGGAAAGGATCTTAGGTCATTGTTCATAATAGCCCACTTAGCCTAAATAACCAACAAAATGATTGATGTATCCCTTGATCCTAATGCTTGATCTTAACATGTACCCTTTTCTTTGTAAAAACCTAAGTAACCGAGCCTTTTTTATTGTGAAATCCTGAATTTGGCCCTGATCCTTCCTTGAAATATTGTGCATCTTGATTGAGGCAAAAAGCCTAAGTTGAGGATGGCTACCAAAAGTGGTCCTAGTTCATAGGTTGGATATCGTGCACTTCAACTCAAGGCAAAATCCTAAGTTGAGGGTGGCTGGTGTGAGGGAAATCACACTAAATGGTGTGGAAGCTAGTGATACATGGAAAAGGGGAAAAATGTGCTATGGGTGCAAGAAAAAATGAAGATATGCCTAAATAATGAGCTTAAAAGAAAAGAATGTGAAAAATAAAAGGCAATGAGCTTAAAGTTAGAATAAGTCACCCAGAAAGGTCTGAAATAGGAAGAGGGAAGAATAAGTTGACAATAACAGTGTTAGGGCAGAAGTGTAGCATAACGCAGTATCAAGGAGAGCCATTAGTCACTATGTTCCTAAAACATCATACCAAAGCCTACGTTACAAGCCTATAAAATCCCAGAGTAATCCTAGTCCAAGTAGTCAAAGGTCATGGTCGTGAGTATAGGGGCAAGCATATGGTATTGAGCACAGTATGTTAATATCTATTGTGAGCATGAGTGATTTTCTTTAATCTCAAACATCAAATCTGAAAATACTATCATGAGTGAGATATAAGGCTTCATTTTGTGAGGGCACTTGAGTTACACTGTTGATTTTAGTGATTGTTGCTTATCTGTGATTACCTTACTTGTCATAGTTGCACTGTCACATATATCGATCGGCATTAGTTTGTTTGACGCTATTTGATATGCCTTTGACGTGTTAGTATAGGTATCTGAGATTAATTTTGACATGATGTATACCATTAGATTGAGGTCTGTGTTTTACTATCCTGCTTATGTAGATTGAGTCTATCGCTTGAGGACAAGCAATAATTTTATGTTAAGGGTGTTGATGTACTGCAAAAATACAACAATTTTGATGCTTAAAACTTGAAATTTTGTGTGTTCTCAAAGTGATATTAGTAGGTTTGATGTGTTTTTATATTTATTTTGGAAGATTACAGGATTTGGTATGATTTTGGGAAAAGTGCTATAGAGTTTAACCTTTTGAGGACTTACGAGATACTTTACAAGTCGTGGATACTTCCACGAGCCATAGATATGCTTGTGATTTTTAAAGAGATAAATTTGCTTGTGATTTTTAATATTTTAGTCTGTCCTAAAAATTTATAATTTTTTATTGTGTACTATATTAAAAACGTGAAGACCCATATAAATATTGT
>JBCEWC010011061.1:715-17047 GCA_038996855.1 Solanum aculeatissimum
CATTTAGTAATTCTTTTTAATTGATTATATAATCATACTCCAAATATGCCAAATTTATTTTAATAATTCTTTCTTTTCATATAAAAACTAATCCTGTTGTACGCGTTTTGCGCGTGATCAAAGCGTATATCTCATCTGATAACAAACATTACACAGAAAAATTAAATTTAATTATGAACTTTTTGAGTTGTAAAATTATTTTTTAAAAATTATAATTGATTTCATTTAGTAATTCTTTTTAATTGATTATATAATCATACTCCAAATATGCCAAATTTATTTTAATAATTCTTTCTTTTTATATAAAAACTAATCTTGTTGTACGCGCTTTGCGTGTGATCAAAGCGTATATCTCATCTGGTAACAAACATTACACAGAAAAATTTAATTTAATTATGAACTTATGAAAAGATTAATAATTCACTACAAAAGTAATTTTGATAAATTATTTATTTATAAAGGTCCTATATATCATGGTAAATTAGAATTTTTCTTAGCGGCTATATAGTATTTTCTTGGTTTAAATAAGAAAGAAGTAGAAGTTTATTGAATAAGAAAGATTTTGGAGTATTTCCACGGTTAAAATTCCTTATTTTATCATTTATTTTCATATATTTTGAAAGTCAATAGTATAAATATAATTACATAAGAATTTACAGAAAAAGGTGAAAATACGATTGTGTTTAAAGATGAGTCTTTTAATGAATCGCAAAAAGTTCAAACAATATTTCGAAGACCTTTACGCTTTTAATATAGTATATAAATAGATAGATAGATATAGATAAATAATCTTTATTGTAAATAATACTTAGTATTTTTTTTAAAAAAAAATCTACAGCCTATTAATTATTACTAAAATAAAAATTGAGGCATCACACATTTGAGAACCTAAGGCACTTATCTTTTTTTTAACCATGCCGAGCCACCCTAGACTTAATAATGGTAGGAGGTACACAAACACCTTTTTTTGGCCCATAGAAACTCTACACCTTTCAATATGATTCGAATTTCCAACTAAATATATGCTAAAGTAGATACCAATGGCTTGTCGTCTCACGTCTTATAATTGAGTGAATAAAAGTATGCTTTTTTTTTATTAACTCATTAAGTTTTTAGATAAAACAATCACATATATCAACAAACAATCTTTTTAGCTTCTGATTTCATTTTAAAAAGTATGTTAAAAATACAATTAAATAAATAAAATTATTCTTTCTCTAGTCGCTTGATCTTGGAAATGATTCTTACAAACTTCAAATACCAAACATGCTAAAGTAATACTCCTTCTGGTCTTTTTTATATATCGTTCTTAGTCCTTATTATATATAGATGGTCCTTAATATATCTTATTTCACAAAATTAATGCATAAATGATATTGTTCTTCCTATTTTATCTTTGATAGTTAATGAACTTTAAAAAAATATATTTTACCAACTAGTAAAATTAAAAAAATAATTAATATATATTAAATAAGGACAAAATAGTAAATTTACTTTTTTTAATGCAAATCCAATTACAAAAGATGACTGGACTAGAGAGTATATGAGTGGTCTTTTAGATTTGTAGTTAGTGGTCTCCTTTATCATTGGAAAAAGAGCTTTTTGATTTTGATTTTGAAAGTATAGGACAATAATATATATGGGACATTATATAGTTTAGTAGCTTATACTCCCTCCGTTCAACTTTACTTGACCCCTATTGACTTGACATAGGGATTAAGAAGTAGTAAATAATAGGGGTAATTTTACCAAATCACCCTTTGAATATAATTAATGGAATGCATTGAAAAATGTAATAGGGAAAAAACTATAATTAATGACAAGGGTAAATTAGGAATTAAGTGTAAAATTATCTGTTGATTTCATAAACTGGACAAATATTGTTGGACATCCTAAAATAATATAGGGGTCAAATAAAGATGAAGCGAGGGAGTAAATATGACTTTCATGCTTGACTATAGCAGGCACTAGTTTCATTATTGGGTATCGCATGGACAATGCATTAATTTGTTCTTTTTGATGGGGAAAAAATTAAAATATGATGACTTTCTGAAAAGATTCTGATATAACTTTGTTCACACATTATTTTGGCATCATCCAACTTCAAAGCAAAAAGATATTTATGTCTTCTTCAGTCCATTCATTACTGAGAAGAAGATGTTTTTGCTAGAAAAGTATTTTATAATTATCTACTTTTAAAATAATATCTTTGTACATGCATCTCCTATAGGGTAATTGAATTGTAGTAGGGATTTTAGATTCAAATTTGACGGCAAGTGTTTCTTTCTATGGGGAGGAGATTCATTAGTAGTTTGGATGACTACATGAATTTATGAAGAAAATTGAATCGAGTCATTCATGTAGATTAATTTGAATTCATATTAATAAATAAATAATATGTAATTATTATATATTTAATTTATTAGTAAAGGGGAAACAATATAACTATTTGAAAAATAGTATTTCTTTCGGAGTATAAAAGATTTCTCTTTTAGAGAAACTATGGATTTTTTCCTAATAACAGAAAGAAAGAAACACAACTTTTTCTCTTCCCTCTTCCTCTTCTTTCTCCAATTTCCGTAAAGTCTAAATGAAGATTTTTTATCCAAAAAGCGAACAAGTGTAATAGATACGCGATTATGGACTGTACAATTATTTTTGTGTAGTTTATCTTCGTATGTGATTCCACAATTTGACTATTGAAGTAAAATTTAATGATCCTGCAAACTAAGTAGTGTTTGATTAATTAAACGCTACTAGGAATAAAGATTTTCCAAATTGTGAATCAATGAGAAATATTAATTAGAAGAATGTGATGGAAAATAGATTTTCATTAAAATACTGAGAATCTTTCTATTTTTTTTATATGAAAACAAAGTAGTATTTTTTTCTCTTTTCATTAATTCAATCAAAATATAAGTGGAAAAAGAGAATAAAGTGACTATATGCTTTTGCTTTCGATTCAAAGGAATAAGGAAAGCAAAGAATTGAATGGTGATTCACAGCAATACTATGACATTGGTTTTCCTTCTTTGTTTTTCATTGAAAATATTATTTGATAACCCAAAAAATGTCTAGAATCAGTGGTACATAAATGTTTCCAAGTGTCTAATTCATTGGATAATACAAAAGAAAAATTATTCAAATTTGTTATTGATAATAAGATTTAGCAAATCAATTATTGTTTCAATACAAAATTGAGCACTAAATATTTATAATATTTATATTTAGGAGTTAGTTAAAGTATATATTGATATGAAATTAAGAGTTTGAGATAATTGTGAAGGAAAAATCACTTGGATCCAAACGAGAAAGAAATCATTTTCACTTTTTTCAATGAAATACTTGTCATACTAGATATTTTGTTAATATCGAAAAGAGCCTAAAATATTTTTGAATTATTGAAAATAGTATAAAAATATTCTTCACTAACCTTTCGAACCTAAAATATCCTCGAGGCCAATGTATAGGGTCAGATAAATCATTACTTTTTACGGCCACATTTAAAATACAATTAAATTTCTTATTTATTACGTAACACAATTTTATGATGTAATTTATAATTAATCTAAATTAATTAAATCTCAATGCAAATCCGATTCACCTAATAATTTCACACTTGCCCCCACCTAAAAGACCCATTAAACTAAGAAAAAATAAACTTTGATTTCCATTTTGTTAATTTGATTTGGTCTTCAAATTATTAATCATCTTCTTCATCGAGTACAACTATAAAATCGATTCAAGTCATCGTAATCCATGTTCACAACCCCACGAAATTGAAATACAACTTCACAATAACGCCAATTGAGTTTCGATATAAAATTCTATGAAATTAGATGAACCAATAACTCCAAGTTGTAAAGGCATGTTAAGATCCATTTATAAGTAATTGAAGTGTTTTAGATATGGTTTGTGGTCATAAGGGACGCCCAAGGTCAAGCCGAGTTCAAAACATTTTCATCAGTTTCGGTATAAGTTCATAAAAGGATCAGCTTCAAATGGTCATATCTATCATCATATAATGAGTTAGGTGACCCATAATATATCAAATTAAAGACTTTGGATTATTTTTTTAACGCATCAAATTTCGCATCAATCAGAGTTTGTAGTTAAAAGTTATGACCATTTTACTGAAGACGTGTAGAGCTGTCTGAATTGCCCACAACAGCTCCGCGTCACGAACTTTACGCGGACTCTTCTGGATAAGTTAAATGGCATTCTTTTATTATATTTTGATGATACTTTTATCCTACAACCTTTGAGGGTCTATTTAAGGTCCCAAAATGCATAAAACGTTAGTTTTTCATAAGTATTAAAACCATCTCCTTCACTCCTAAACTTAAACGCTAAAAAATCATCAAGTTAGAGGTAGCTTTCAAGATTCGTCATAAAGGATTTTAAGAAAACGAATTCAAGAATTTCAAGAAAGTATTTCTTGATTCTTCTTCTTCATGAATAAGGATTTTTCATCAAGAACACTAAAGGCTTTAAGTCAAGAATTAAGGAATCAAAGAGAAACTCTTCAATTAATGTTTTTCCAAGGTCTTCCATCCTAGAAAACCACAAAAGAGAATTTCTTTTCTCCAGAACAAGTACTCAAGATTCCAAGATCAAAGGTTTCAACCAAAAAAATGTTAGGGTTCTTTTAATTTTGATTGTAATATCAATCTTCCAGATATGTAAGGTCATCTAAAATTTTATTTTCGTGCATAATCTATATTTATTATCAAGAATTCTAGTCAAGTCAATTTCATTCCTATGATCTTATAGAGAATCTCTAGTATTTTATCATGAAATTCTTATTATCTCATTATTATTATGCTAAGAACTTCATTGTTGGGTACATCTCTTTAGATTCTTGAAGTACTACTACATTTACAAGAACTTTAGATGAGTTTTGAGAACCATTTCGTTATCATGTTTTAATTGCATTGAAAAGTTATTCAGTCCAAAGTATGAGTTAGTTTCAAGAAGTATCTCACCATGAGTTATAAAAGTAGCCTATTTACTATACTATCTTTTGAGCATAGCATATCAGTTTTGAAAGAGCAGTCTAGTCAGTTTAGGTATTTTGCATTACTATTCATCATGCATAAATTTTAGAGTTTGAGGAAACTTAATAGTTCTAAATGCATTATTTTATCAACAAAGAGCATGACTACTTTCTTTCTTTAAAGAAAGCATTAGCAGTTATGAGAAAGAAAAATTAGTTTAAAGAAAATATGTTAAGTCAAGGCTCCAAGTAGGAGATTTTCAGTTTTCCCCTAAAGTGGGACATCTTTACAGTTATTGAGTACAGTGTATGTTTTGGGAGTAGTATTGAGCATCGATGTGGGTATGAGTTCAGATAACTTCAACCCTAAAAACTAGATAGTCAACGTAGGATTGGATTGTACAAGATGTATAACTCCTCACATGCCACTGAGATGACCAAGTTTATATGGATCCCCAACATTTCATCCCTTACCCTGGCAAGGTGTGGGATGACTCTGGCAATGTGGGCAAGATGTTATATCATCATATGGTCATAGTGATGGTTGTCGGTTATAAAAACTCCCCAAGTTAAAGTATATATTATTTTCAGATACAGACCGAGTTGCATTTAATTATCTTATGTTATTGATTTATATTTTGAGTTAAGTCTCTGAGTTGAGCATCCTATTCTGAGTTTTTGTTTTGACTATTTTACATACAATACATTCCACGTACTGATGTCATTTGGCGTTGCATCATGTTATGATATCATGTTATGATGTAGATTCAGATATCCATATGATAACAGACATTCAGTAAGACAACTTTCCAGAAGCAGTTGGTGAGATCTTTTCGCTTTCAGAGGACTCTAGTTAGTTTGATTTATGTATTTTATTTTACAGTCAGGTAGCTGTGGGTCTTGTTGCGACACCTATCTTCAATATAGTAGAAATTTCATGGACAAAGTTCGTGAGTCAGTCAGTAGTAAAATGAATTATGTAATAAAGTACTAATAAGTGGCTTAACCGTAAACAATTTATTTTAACGAATTATACAACCAGCTTACAACAAAAAGCTGACATGACGTATATAGATTCTCATTCGCACCGCACAGTAGCTACACTTTCTAGACTTGAGATAGAAAGAAAATATTTGACGTCATTATATTATATTATATTAAATTTTTTTAAATAAAAATTAGATAAATAACAAAATCGTGAATCATAATTTTTCAAAGTCTAATTCATTGCCAACCTAACGCAGTTAGTGTTCGTTCTTCACAATTAATTAATACACTATTCCATTATATGTGACAAAAATATATATTTAGTAGGCATAATTAATAAGAGTAGAAAGGACAAATAAGAAAAGGTACCTAACTGGTTATTGATAAGGCTACTTGAAGATTATGAACGTTGCACGCAAAAGCCTTTAATTTTGTTTGATAGAATTAATAGCTTTTTGGGACCACAAATACATGAATTATTGCTATGGAGTTTTGACAAATAGGGTATTTTGGCAGCTCACCTGTAAAATCAATTATGGAAATTATATTTGCATCTTTTTATCTTATCTTTTCCGACTTTGTTAATTACGACAAAAATATTTGGATTCTTTATATATGGCTGAATCAATCCAAAGAGTATATTGAGAAATCGATTCACTTTATCAATTTATTTATTTTTAAAGAATATAGGCTATAGTAAAAAACACATGTGGTCGAAAGATAAACTTGTCTAATGCCATAATTAATAATGCTATCATTCCATCAATTTTTACCTATTAGTATTACCGTTTAAGATAACTTTTAAGATTGAGTTAGATTTAAAATTGATTTAGTCAACAATTTTTAGGCATAAAGTTTTGTAGTGAATTAGACTATTAATGGTAAGCTGCCTCAAATTAAAATGAGTGTCAAAGACAAATTAAAATTCTTTTAGGACAAGTCACAAATTATAATTACTTTGATGATACTTAAAATTTGTTCTCTTAACTTTTAACCAATTATTCTTCCAAACAAAGTTATTTATGCGAATGGTTTATATTCTTTTCATTTCTGCTTTTCATTCATAAAAGGATAAATTCACCAATAGATTTTAGTGATGAGATGTCCTTGCTTCCGAAAGCATGTTATTTATGTCATTTATTGTTTCTAGCATATTTATTTTCTTGAGGTAGTCACAAACCTGTCATTGGTATCATCTAGATGCTTAAACATAGAGGCTTCATAGATAATAATGAATTAGAGAGTTGATATTTTCATTTCTTAGACTTGTTCTTATCAAACTATTCTTGATCACGATATTGAATTAATTTGGATTGTTGGTTTTGAACCATTGTTCTATTGAGTCATTGATTGATTAATCCACTAGAACGTTTCTTTGTACATAAACTAATTCTTCTGTAGTTGATTGAATGAGTGATCGAGCCAAGTGATTCACTTGGGAATTAACAATAATTTTTAAATACCGTCCATGCTAAGGGTATTCTCGCCGAGCATGACAATATTACAAAATCATTAAATTATTTGAAAATTTTAAATCTAGACTAAAACTCAAACTTAAAACTCAGTGCCTAATTTTATGTCGTTTAAAAACTCTTCCAATTACATTAACTATTACGCCAAACTTAGTTGTCAAAAATCTGTTACGAAGTCAATGTCTTAGGTCTTCTCTCTTATATGTGGGGCACGAGACTTTGACTGTACCATTTCTTGTAAGGTTATGGAAAGTTTTATTCAAAATGTTACCAGTAAAATAAAGCTTAAGACCGCTAATGTTATTAAAATATATCAGTCATTGAGCAAAACTTTAATTTGGATCTAAGATCATAATCCTCTTTTGAATTTGAACCAGTCTTACCTCATCACCCCACTAAAAAGTGTGGTGTTCTCCCATAATTTGGAGTCTCGAATCCTCGATATGAAAAAATACTTCTCTAAATAAGGCCTTATTAGTCAAACTCCAATATCAGTATCAAACATCAAATATAAAAAAAAATACATCAAAATCTATCATTTTGAACAACAAGATAAGGAAAAAGGAAAGCAATTTAGTTTACTTTTTCCTTTTGATTTCTGTTTTACTAAAATTGCATATTTGCATTAGACAATGACATCAAGAAAAGAAATACACACACTTACATCACTAGAGGATATTATCCAATAAGGGGAAAAAATTACAAGACTTTTTGGTTACATCAACTATTGATATACACAAAATCTTTAAAACCAAAAATAGAAAAAATTGAAGAGTTTTCTTTTATTTATATTAACAAAAAATTAAAACAAAAATATTTTTTCTAGTGTGTAAAGTCAACTTTGGCCTTCTTAATTTTCAAGATGGGGCCCAATCTATCATGAAAAACACGCTCCCCTTTCCTATAGCCCAACGAAAAGTCTTTCATTTCCTCACACCATTGCCGACTCCAACTTATTCCGGTTTATTTCGAACCGGACTGCAGATTCACTAAACCGGGGGTCTAGTCGAGTCAGCTGATATCAAAGAGGCTTCATCGCCTTTTGGTTCCAAGCATTTAAACGACGGTAATTTGACGGCCGTTTTCATACTCCCTGAGGTGGAACCTTCGCCGGTTTCAGCTCCAACTCTCGGTGACTTCATTGATGAAACTCTAGAAAAGAATGGTGGCGCCATGGTGAAAACCCATCGGTCCGATTTAGCTTCCGGTTCAGACCACTCAATCCTTTTGATAGATCTACCACCCCTGCTGCTTCCATCTCCGGTACCGGTTCTGTATCCTTTTCTGGAGCTTGCGTCTCTTGGTAAAGTGCCTCCAAAGCTTTTAGCCCGGTTTAATAGTGCCCGGTTCATCACCTCTTTCCGAATTCCCTCCGGTAATCTGAGTGTGTACCGGTCCAAATTCTCACCTGGTAATACTAGTGAATGACCGGTCGAGTGTGATCTGAACTTGCTGAATATCCGTGGCCTCATGGAAATTGATCTTGGTGGATTAATCGGCACGTTAAAACTCAAGGTTCTCTTTACTCCCGATTTAACTGAACCGCCTTCTTCTTGCTTGGGAACCCGGTTCGGCACGTTGAAGCTCAAATTCCGCTTCACAGTCTGTCTAACAGAACCTTCCTCCTCTTGTTGCCTTTGTTCTTCGTCACTCACTATGCGTATCGAAACTTCATCGTTCTGCTGTTGCTGTTCAGTCCCCGGTTCATCTGGGATAACGTGGGGAACTTGAACCGGCGGTTCATCAGGTTGAGGGTTGAGATCAGCGCGGCAAACAGGGCAAGTATCGTGTGATTGCAACCAAGCATCAATACACTCGGGATGAAAAACATGATCACACTTTGGAATTAAACGCAGCGATTCATCATCTTCAAACTCATTCAAACAAACGGCACACTCCAAAGCTCCTTTACCAACTTGATGATCCTTCACTTCAGCATAAGTAAAAATCGGAAAAGTCTCAATAACGGATGCGTCAAGTCCACGCGCCGCAGCAGCACGACGGCGCAGTGATAGAGCTCGGCGGACACTTCCGCTCATGGCAGAGGCCTGAGTGCAGTGTCGGATGTAAATAGAAAAAGCAGCCATGAAAAAAAGCGCAGCAATTAGAACAATTATGATAATTGCCAAAGGGGGACTTAGCCTTGCGTACTGAAACTCATTTCCAGTAGTTGGCGGCTGTGCCACTGCTTTGGGAGGACACGAGAAGAAGAAGAGAAAGAGAAGAAAACAAAGAAGAGGGGATTCTTGCTTTGTAAAAATATTCATGTCTCATAGTAATATGACCGAGGAAGTTGATATGTGATGTGCTTATATACAACAACCCTTAATTTGAATAGCAAAGCAGATGAAATGGACTCCGATTCGATTCGTGTGGGGATCCTACTTGGCAGAGAGAATTGGAAAAGGCAGCTTCTTGAAGAAATTGCTTAAATGGTGGATTTGTATACAAAAGATTGGGTGATGATGTCAAATTCGTACAAACTAGAACCTCTCTTGGTCATTAGGGGGGCGTTTATATGTGCCGAATGGATCATTCGTATGGATTAAATTGAGTTAATAAATAAATAAATTATTTATTTATTTTAAAATATTGATAATAGTGGAGTGATATATTTGGTATAATTCATATAATAGGGTATGAGGAAGATAAAGTATATATAATTTTTATTACTATTTTAGAGACGAAGAAATTATTTTCGATAGACCTTTCACTCAAGAAAAGTAAATTGAAAATCGTCCAAAAAAGGTATCAGAAGTACATGAAATATCATAATCTTCCCAATGAAATAAAAATAATAGGAGTAGTTAAAGTATAAAACACAACATGTTCGTAATAGAAATCGAAGGATAAACTACTGACAGTATTATAACTACTATCAATCTTTTATTCTAATATGAGCCCTCTACGACCTGTTTAAAGTCATGTCCACAACAAGTTGATGTTGCATCATGTTATGTCATATTACGTCCCTCCAATACTTCTTCGTTCTACCTCTGTCTTTCTTGAAATCATTTATAGCCCGTCTCACATTTATGCACTGGGGTATCTTTTCTTCACATGTTTAATTTAAACCATCCTAGTCACATTTTTTACATTTTGACCTCCATCAAAATCACTTCTACCTTGTTTGTGATATTCTTACCCAAAATAACATAGTTGGCCGAGTTATTACAATGTGGAACTTGCCTTTACGTTTTGATTACACCTTCTTATCGCATAAGATTCTAGATGCAAGTCTCTATTTCATCCACTCTACACTAATTTGCTTAAAAGTTATTTGGATAAAACTAAGTTATGTTGAAATGCGAGTTATAACTTGATTCATGTATTCTTACTAAATTTCAATTATTTTATTTGTTCTTTAACAATTTTTTATAGCTATATATAAAATATCAAATAAGGAATATATATTTTGGAATATTTTATTTCAAATTTAATATGTTGTTAGTTAGTTTCTGGAGATATTTTGAATTAAAATCGAATTTTGTATGCTTGTTTTGTTTCAATCTTCATTAATACAAAATTTTCTTTCTCAATTATTTTTTAGCTTATGGATATATTAATGATTTTTTTGAAATACAAATTAATTGTGGTACATAATTTTTGAAATACAATTAGCTGGAAGTACATTTTGTGTTGTATCTTTTTGATAAAAAAAATTGTATACTTATTTGATTTTGAATACAAGCGTGACACATAAGAAGATTACTTAATTTTATGGATACTAATTACATGTGCAGAGTAGATTATGAATACAATTCAAATGACGAATTCTTTTGAATATTTCTATATTAATGATATGGAATACAAAAAGATTGGTACATTTTTGTTTATTAAAAACAATGTGTTGTAGATACTTTTGTATACTCTTCTATTTTTTAATACAAATAACATGTTGAATGCTTGCTCAACTGCTTTTAAATATAAATTTTAATAGGAAACAAAATACATTTTAAAAAAATTGAATGTTTGTTTTTTTGACACACTTGTTTGAAAGAATTTGGGGGATATACAAGTTTTTCACGCAAAATAAATACGAATATGAATTTGAACTGGAAGATACATTCAACACAAATAATAATTTTGAAAAGATATGTAATTTATGTTGGAATACAAAATTTGAAACCTATGACATTCAAAAAAGGATACAAAAAAATTTAATGGATATAGATAAATATATTTGAAACCCTATGAATGTAATATACTGAATACAAGTATACATAATAAAATACAAAAAAAATTATATATATTTGTATATCATTAATTTTTACCAATAGTAAATAAAAGTAAACAATTGTAAATGAATAGTTTATTGTTTCGTTCAGAACTGAAGGATACATTCAACACAACTACTTTCATGTATATTTTCATATATATATTCAGCACACATACAAATTTTAAAAAAGGTATCTAATTTATGATGGGGTATAAAATTTGAAATATATGACATTCAAAAAGTATACAATTTTTTTTATTGAATACATATAAATATAGTTGAATCCTTGTGAATATAATATAGTGAATATAAATAAATATAATGAATACAAAAAAGACATATTTGTATCTTATTAATTTGTATCTATAGTTCAAATAAAACTAAAAAATTGTAAGCGAATAATTTATTATTATTTTCATTTGAAACTGGAGGATACAATCAAAATAAATATGAATCATTTGTATAATATATAAAAAATACAAGAGATATATATATTAGGAGTTTGACAAAAAAATGATATATTTTTATATCTTTAATTTGTATTTGCAGTAAATAAAAGTAAAAAGATAGTAAATGATTGGAAGATATATTTGAAAATAAATATGAATACGAATTTGAACTGGAGGATATATTCAACACAAATACAAATTTTGAAAAAGATATCTAATTTATAATATAATACAAAAGTTTATAATGGAAGAGAAAAAAATACTTTATTTCAAATTTTAAATTTTTTTAAATATAAATAGTATGGAATAGTGTGAAGCTGGTTTAAAAAGTAGAGAGAGATATAGAGAGAAATGATTCTATTATTAATATTAAATATTTTTTAACAAAAAATTATAAATAAGTTAAAAAAAAATTATTAGGATACTTTTGATTTGATATTTAATTATAATGTAGTTATAATTAATATTTTTTTTTTTAAATAGCTACTGTAAAAACATCTTAGCAAGATGTTCTAATTAAACACTTTGTGAACTCTTGCTGGTTATTTTTAATTAGAATAGTGATAAGGATTATGAAATATAGTAAAATATTTCCCTTGGACGTTTCTCTTAATTTGAGTATTTGCTTTAAATTTGTAATTATGTATATGCTCAAAAACTTATTAAAGTCGTATCAGCTCACGCAGTCAAACACGTTGTTAGAAACATAATTTAATTTCTTATGTTTAATTTTTGTCCAAGAAAAGGGAAGAAAAGCCTAAGCATCCTGGTGAGAAGTCTCTAGAATAATAATTATAATTCATGATATAAATTTAATTGTCGTAAAAGCTAAAGTCATTGAAGAATCTAGACTTTTAAGACTTGTATAGGTGCAGCCATATTATCTATTTCGAATATAACCATGTGAAAACTCAGACTTTCATTCTCGACTTCATAGCTACAAGGTCCACCATAAAAATAAGGAAAAAATAAATAGAATATTATGTTCATTTTGTGGGACTCATAATTTATTAACGATATTAATTTACATAAAAAATATATTGTATTTTCAAAATTTAAAATGTTATATATACGTGTTACATTTTATTATTCATCATGTTGAATTAAAATTGATTGTGCATATCTCGTCAAACTCTTATACCTAACGTTTTATTGTAGGATGTTAAAACTCAATTATCTGATTAACATTCTATTATCCTACAAGTTGACTTAGGAACATATAAACGTACGAAACATGAGGATATTTCTTGTCAGCCACTTTTTCTAGTATATTAATATACATATTTAAAATGGATGTGATCTTATATAATTTTTTAACACCGTAGAAAGTGGCACACACAAGAAAAAAAGGGAGAAGAAATAAACAAGATTCCATCGTTGAATAATAAAGTAGAAATTTATGAAAACGGAAGCATAGTTATATTTGTTTTTGAGAGGTTTTTAAATTTTTTTTAAAAGTCAAAGAAATCCAACACATATAAATGTGGCGGAGAACCTTGGTAGCCAAAAACAGGGGTTCTTTCGAACTTCCTTTAAATTTTTATACAAAGTTAAAAATATTTTTATGTGTATATATAGTAAATACTGAATCTCTTTAACCTTATCATGTATTTACTTTTTCATATATACTTTTAAAACCCCTTAATGCAAATTCTAATTCGACTACTATATGCATATCATGGACATCCCATTTTTCTCTATCTTTCTCCTTCTTTGTTTTTTACTAATTTATACATGTAACATAAATAGTAACTAAAAGATAAAAAGAAAGGCAGTTCCATTTCGATAAAAGAATCGATTATATGAAAACTCTTTCAAGAAGTTATGCAAGTTAAGGACATCCAAATTCTATTTGTTAGGACATGTATTTTTATTACTATGAAGTTCATAACGAAGAGATTCTACTTAGGTTGTCTTTTGAACTAAATTCTCACAATGACCAAAGCCAACTTTGATTGGTTAATCTAATTAATACAATTAAAAAAAAATGTTGCTAAAAAATCAATTTTCTTATGATTTTTTTTTAAAAAGTTCTCTATATATATACACACATACAAACATACATACAGACACAAACAATACTCTTCGAATCATATTTATATATATAAACATATATAGCTAGTTAGCTAGTTTCTTTTCAACTTGAGAAAAACTTATGTATATATAGATAAGATAGGAGGAAGTTTCTCCATTTTTCCCAAGTTTTAATTTTGAGAGTTAACATATGACATGAGTCAGATTTAATGACTAGAAAATTTAATTGATCATATACATTTCTAATATAGTTTGATATAATTTTAACTATTAAATTAAACTTATATAATATATGTGTCATCAATAAAGATAAAAAAAATTAAAAAATAGAGAGAATCCTTCTCCGATAAGATAGGTGGTTGAGTTGTCTATTTATAGATGGGAATAAATTTGTTACTATTGATATATATACACACACCGCTCTGACAATAGGCAGCCGCCAACCCTCACAAAAGTTTGGTTTGCAAGTTGAGCACAACAAAACATTTTATTGCATTGTCATCCATTGCTTCATTTTCTTCATTGTATTTAAATAAATAAATAAATCAAGGATTTAAGGTTTTAATTAGGTGTTTGACTCTAATCTTCTTCCAAGGTCTTAGTTAATCATCATCTTTTGAAATAATAACTTTAAGTAAATATTTTTTTTAATGTGCGCCAATTGAGATTTAAGTTCTATTTCAGATTAAAAATCCACTTTATTTCATTTACCAAACTATATCATGTCTAACTTTTGTTCTTCAAAATCAAAAGTCAATAGATTGCTTCATGGTTTATAGTGGACATATAGGAGGAAACTACACTCCTGTCTCATATTAGTTGTTATGTTTAGCTTTTAGAGAGTCTTAATTATACGAAATTTATATAGCATTTTAAAATATATAATTTCATCACATTAACATGAAAAAAGTTTACAACTTGTACTATTTATCGTTTAATTTTTGAATGTATAAATTTTATTTGTAAATAATTAAGTTGACCTAAGCTAATTTGACTTTAAAATGAATTAAATTAACTTTCGAAAAAAGAAATATTACTCCCTCCGTCCAACTTTACTTGGCCCCTATACTATTTAAGGATGTCCAGCAATACTTGTCCAGTTTATGAAATCAAGAGATAATTTTACACTTAGTTCCTAATTTACCCTTGTCATTAATTATAATTATTTCCCTATTACATTTTTCAATACATTCCATTAATTATATTCAAAAGATGATTTGGTAAAATTACTCCTATCATTTACTACTTCTTAATCCCTGTGCCAAGTTAATAGAGACCAAATAAAGTTGGACAGAGAGAGTATTAAAAGATTTGAGTTACTAATGTAGGTGGTCACACCCTCATATTATATCATAACATAACCCTTGTATCACATAGAGATTTCCCAAAATACAAAACCTTTACTTTGTTAACCAGACTACTATTCTACCTCAAGCTCTAATGCCCTTAATCAATTAGTAAACCACCTACCAAACTCTCGTTAAATCATCTTAACTCAAGGTTTTCACCATACCAAACTGAACGTGGAAGTAACATGGCAAATAATAAAAGAAAAGCTAGTCAAGATAAATGTAAATAGAAAAGGAAAAGAGATCATCACCAGGGGGGCCGCTCGGTGGTCAAAGGATACAATACAATGTATTAATTTCAATCTTTTTATTAGCATATTTTTAAGTTTTTTTAAAAAAAAATATTTTTTTAAAATAATTCTTTATAAAGCATATTTAGGATTATAAAATTTAAAAATATTTTAATATATTTAAAACCTCTTCTATTAGCATACTTTTAAGATAAATCTTTAATTTAATTCTTTATAAAACATATTTAGGATGATAAAATAAAAAAAATATTTTAATATACTTAAAACCTCTTCTATTAGCATATTTTCAAGTCTTTTAAAAATTAAATTTTAACAATTTTTTGATTTAATTCTTTATAAAACATATTTAAAAGGACAAAAAGAACAAAATCCTGAAAGCTATAAGCATGCATGGGATCCACCTCTACACCCGTAAAGATTTTCAAATTTAAGACTCCCATTGGCTTATAGGTTCCCAAGAAATAAAGTGAATGTGTAGACGATAAAATTTCGCGTCAGGAAAATAACAATCAAGAACGAAAATATCGCAACAATTTGTAGTATTTTATTTCAAGTATGTGAGTGCTACAATCTCT
>JBCEWC010011062.1:0-17047 GCA_038996855.1 Solanum aculeatissimum
ATAACTGATACACACAGATCATCAATAACCCTAAAATTCCGCATTGTATCAATGCATATTTTTATGTATCGACGTTTTCCCAAAAATCAGGGATTTTTAGTAATTTTAGAAAAAGTTGATTTATATTGAAATTAAGCCTTTAAAGTATGGGATTTCTGTAATTTGCCCTTTAAAAATTTGCCAGGATAATCTCGAGTAAATGTTTTTGTGTTTTTCAAGATGGTTATGGATAATTTTTTTTAAGATATTTTTAAGTATATTTTAAGCAATTCTTGAAGCTTTAAATTTGTACCAAATAATCCTATCTTGTTAAAAATGCCAAAAAATTAATTTCATTACTCTTTGATGGTCTTAGATTTCTTCAACTTTTGCAACTTGGATATTCTTATTAAATTTAACACATTAATCTCTCCTATTCTTTCATCTCATGTATATTCTTTCTTTAGATATCTCAAATTTCTTTTCCTGACATAACTCTTGTGAAAATTATTTTAGACACATCAACAAACAAAGTCATTTTTGCCTTAGATTTTAAAAAATATATATTTTGACTTTTGATTTGGGCTACTATAAAATTATTAGGAAACAAAAGACTATCATAATTTCCTTTCACGATTCTCAAAAATTTAAAGCATCAAATAAATTTTCCTTCTTAGTGCCTAGATTTGGTTTTCACCATCAAAGACATAACGAACTATAGGAGAAATTATTTTTTGAAATTATTTCACCACTAGTCCCTAAAGAAAAAGGTTGTAGATACCAATTTTTGATTTTTAATTTATAAATAGCAAAATAAAAACAACAACAACAACATACCCAGTGGAATCTCACAACTGAGGTCTGGGGAGAGTAAAATATATGTAAATCTTACCGCTACCTCATAGAGATAGAGAAGTTGTTTCCGGGAAACCCTCGTCTCAAGAGTCAAGCCCCATAATCAGAATATACTACATATGGATAAAAAGGAGAAAGGAAAAAAAAAAGAACTAAAAATGAAAAGCAAATGATAGCTAACAATTTGTTGATGGTATTGTGATCATAATATTTCTATACCTAACATACTCAATTCTAAGAAAGTTTCGAGTCCAGCTAGCTTAGTCTTTCACTTTGAAAGTTTTTGGTAAAATTTATTTCTTTTTTTTTAATCAACACATGAATTTTGATTAACATTTTAAGATGTATTTTTTATCATATTGATATGAAAAAAAAAATTATAGTACTTTTTATAAAGTTAATTTATTTCTTTTTTTAGAGTCAAATGATATAAATTTTGATCAATATTTTAATGTGTACTTTTTCATCATATTGATATGATGAAGATTGCAATTTGTAGTACGTTTTATATAATTTTTGAATATCTAAATTTTTATATTAAAATATAAAACTAACATAATATAATATAACTTTAAAAGTTAGTCAAATTTACACTCGAAGAACGCTACATGACAATTCAGAAAAAGCAAACAAAGTATTTAATAGACCCAGTTAAGTAATTAGTGTTAGGATCAATATATAATGTGTGAATAGATAATGATAAGTTGAATAAGGATTGGTGTATTAAAAATGTGAAAATTCTACAATTATGAATGATGTTATTCCATTCATGAATACTCATATCATATGAATGTAACATTTTGCATTTCCATGCAACTTTTCATATTTTTATGCAACCTTTCACCTACTATACATAAATCTTTGTGCTACTCTATAAGCTACATGTAACACCCCGAGTTCACACTCTGGACATGGTCGGTACCCAGAATCATTTCTGGTATGCGAACCACTTAGCCTGGCTACTTTACTCAGTAAAAGACTTAAATAATAAATGATAGGCATAGATATAATGAGCTAGAGATACTACAATAATCTAATCAAACTGAATAGAAGAAATATCCCAACAACAACTGAAAGTAAGAATTGAAACTTATGTCATCCATTGTATGGAATCTCTAACTAAGATAATCTGAAGCAACTACTGTGGTAGGCCCATGGTAACCACAACTAAAAATAAGTACTAAAACAGAAATAAAGACTCCAATGCCTCTGGATGGTAAGAGCCCTCACCAGTGGCTAAATGAAATGTTGGTCCTCAATGGAGCATCTGCTGAGGGACTTTGTCACCTTCCTCTCCATCATAACACAATACAGGTCCAAAGGACATCAATACATGGAATGTACGAGCATGTAAAATAGAAAAAATCAAAAACTTCGGATAGGGTACTATACTTAAAAGTAGCTCACACGTGTCTCAAAATAGGATAGCAACATAATAGATAAAGTGTATGCTGAAAGTAAAAAAAAACATATGTTGAAACTCTGTATGCAAGAATTAGTTTACTTTAACTTGAAGAGTTTCTCTAACTGATAACCATCACTATAAGCATCGTAATGATACAGCGTCTTGCCCATGCTGCCAGAGCCATCCCTAACATTGCCAGGGTAAGGGACGAAAATTAGGGGAGTGGATCTATCTGAAAACTGGGCCATCTCAATGGTAATGAGAAGTTGTACTCCTCCTACAATCCTATCCTACGTTGGCTACGTATTTTATGAGTTCAAGTTATTATATTCATACCCATATTGGTGCTTAATACTACTTCCAAAAGTATAAATCATATGCTCATACTTAAAAGAATATAATTTGCTCTAGGTGTTACTTTTCTTCTCTTTAGGACTTAGCCCAACTTAGCATTCTCTTAACTTTTCTCAAAACTGTCTAAAATCATAGGTTTCATACTTTACTGTTCATAAAATACTTATGCTAATACTTTTCTTGAGTTTCAAGCAAGAATTAGAAATTCATAGATTTTCGTAATAACTTTAGAGTTTAACTAGTTTAATAATTAAAAGTAGTATCTCAACCTAAGACCTCAATATAGTAGAAAAATTCAGAAAATTTCATGCTTTTCTTCAAAAATAGCATAAACAAGAAAAATTACTCATAATGAAGAAATCTTGTTATCGACTAATAAATTGATACTTGGAGAAACTAGCAGTTATATGATGGTGAAATAATGTAGTAAGATTTTTGTATGTCTTACATACCTGTGGGAATTAGGTTATTGAAGAATTTTTAACAAGGTGCTTGAAATCCCTAGCTTTTGTCCTATTGAAAATATGTTCTGAGTTTGGAGAGTGTTTGAGCATTAATGAGTTGAAAAATCACATTTTAGGTGTTTAATTAGGTAAAAACTGATAAGTTTAGGCTTAAAGGATGAGAAAGGACAAAGAATTCCCCTCTTTAAAAATGTTGTTTAAGTCGCCTACAGGACCATCTACGGCCTGTAGAAACCCATCTGTAAGTTTTTAGACGAATTTTGGGGTCACTGGATCAATTCTACAAGCCTAAACTATGGATCGTAAAAGCATCTACGACCCATAGTTGGGTCTGTCGAGTTTGGGACTCAAAAATAGACTTTCAGAAGTTTTTTCACGAGTTATCATATAGGTCATAACTCAAACCATGGCCCGCAAGTCAGGTCGTCGGTTTCACTCTACACTGGCAGTCCATAGTAAAATAGTCATAAACTTTTACTCCAAACTTTTATTGAGGCAAAATTAGATTTTTTGAAAAGCTAATTCAAATACCTTTCATTTGGTAGGTCATAAGCCACCTAATTATTTGTGTGCTAAAAATTATAATCATTTAAAGTTGATCCTTCTTAATCCAAAGTAAAAACCTTAACCGATAGGAAGGTTTCGAATTCCACTAAGCACTAGAGGTCTCTCATGACCCGAACTCACTTCCAACATACTTCCCACATTCATTAATGATCCTTAAAATGTAAGTACAAGTAAGGCATTACTAGGTTCAATCTTATGAATTTGCGATGACAAATTTCCAGATCCTAAGAGTAGAATGGTGAGGTGTTACAATATCTCCCCCTTGGGATCATTCATCCTCGAATCAAGATGAAACAGGAATATTAAGCATGTTTGTTATTAATGAACAAGTTTATCAACAGGAAGCTATCCAGATAACTTATTGCTCATATTTAAGGATGTATCTCAACTCAATGATAAGAATAAAGAATATTACCTTCATGCTCGTCATTTGAAGGCACGAATAGATAAGGATATCTAGCTTTCATGTCTTCCTCAACTTTCCAAGTGGCTTCCTCAACAAAATGGTTCCTCCACAATACTTAAACAAAAGCAATTCCCTTGGTCCTCAATTTGCAAACCTGACGATCTAGCATATGAACTGGGATCTCTTCATATGACAAATTGTCTTTGACTCCAATACTTTCTATAAGCACAACCAGTGTGAGGTCCCCCAAACACTTCTTAAGCATAGAAATATAGAATACTGGATAAATAACAGCTACCTCTGGTGGTAATTCCAATTCATATGTCACATTACTAATCCTCCTAATAATCTAGTACGGGCTAATATATCGAGGACTCAGCTTCCACTTTTTCTCAAATCTCATAAGTCCCTTCATTAGTGAAACCTTTAGGTACTCCCAATCACCTACCTCAAATTCACAATATCTTCTTCTAATATCGATATAAGATTTCTATTTGCTTTGGGTTATCTTTAGTCTCTCTTGAATAACTTTCACCTTCTTCATAGTTTGATGGATTAAATCAGGTCCTATCAATCCAGTCTCGTAAACTTTGGAACACCCAGTAGGCAACCTACACCTCCTCCCATAAAGGGAATCATATGGTGCCATCTGTATACTAGCATGAAAACTGTTGTTATAGGAAAATTCAATCAAGGGTAAGCGACCATCCTAGTTACCTTTAAATTTTATAACACATGCTCTCAACATATCCTCAAGAGTCTGTATTGTCCGCTCTGCCTGCCCGCCTAACTGGGATGGAAGGTTGTACTAAGATTCACCTTCATACCAATCCCTTTCTGAAACCAAAATTATGTTGTGAACTGGGCTCCTCTATCTGAAATGATGGATATGGGAACCCCATGCAATCTTACGATCTCCTTATTGTAAATTCTGGCATAGTCCTCAACTGTATCGGTTGTCTTGACTAGTAAAAAGTGAGTTGGCTTGGTCATTCTATCTACTGTTACCAATATCAAATCATTTTGCCTACGAGATCGACATAAGCCTGTTATGAAGTCCATGTTAATCATCTCCCATTTTCACTTTGGAATTTTAATATTCTAGGACACACCACAAGGTCTTTGGTGCTCCACCTTAACTTGCTAGCAATTCGGGCATCTGGACACAAACTTTGCAATGTCCTTCTTCGAGCCACCCCACCAATAAACCTCTTATAAATCTCTATAAATTTTTGTTGCACCTGGGTGAATAGAGTATCTGGCGTTATAAGCCTCAGCCAGAATCTTATGTCTAAGGCCATCAACACTTGGTACACATACTCTGCCTTGGTATCTCAAGACTTCATTTCCCCTTTTTGCAAACACTAATACCTTCTTTTCCTGAACATCTTCTTTCAACTGAAGAAGGATAGGATCCTGATCTTGCTTCTCCTTTACCTCCACCATTAAGGACGACATTGCCCCATTTTTGATAATTGTACCACTTTCGTCAGAATCCTCAACCTACACTCCTAAGTGTGCCAATCTATGCACTTCCTTTGCTAGTTCTTTCCTTTTATCCTCAATATGTGCAGTGCTACCCATGGTCAACCTGTTAAGAGCATCAACAACTACATTAGCTTTACTTGGGTGATAGAGGATGCTCATATTATAGTTCTTCAATAGTTCTTACCATCTCTTCTGCCTCAAGTTCAGCTCCTTCTGATTGAACATATACTATAAGCTTTTGTGGTCAGTAAACACATCCACATGCCCACCATAAAGATAATGTCTCTAAATTTTGAGAGCAAACACCATAGTAGCAAGCTCAAGATCATGAGTTGGGAAGTTCTTCTTATGAGTCTTAAGCTGTTTGGAGGCACATGTTATCACCTTACCTCTTTGCATCAATACGCACCCCAGGCTAACTTTGGAAGCATCACAGTATACAACGAAGCCATCAGTTCCCTCTGGTAGGGATAAAACTAGTGTTATAGTCAGCTTAGTTTTCAACTCTTGGAAACTTTTCTCACAAGTTTTAGACCATATGAACTTAACCTTCTTCTGAGTTAGCTTAGTCAAGGGAGATGAGATAGAAGAAAACCCCCTACAAAATGCTTGTAGTAACCTGCCAAACCCAAGAAACTCCTTATATTTGTTGAAGTGTAGGCCTTGGCCAATTCTTTACAACCTCAATCTTTTGAGAATCAACTTGAATGCCCTCACCAAAAATAAAATGACCCAGAAACACCATAGATGCTAACCAAAACTCACATTTAGAAAATTTTGCATACAATTATTGGTCCTTAAGGGTCTGAAGGATAATTCTAAGATGGTTGGCATACTCCTTCTCACTAAGAGATTAGATCAAGATTTCTTCCATAAACATAATGGCAAAACATATCTAAATATGCTCTCAACACCTTATTCACCAGATCCACGAAAGTTGTTGAGCATTAGTCAATCAAAATGGCATAACTAAGAACTCATAATGACCATAGCAGGTTCTGAAGGTTGTGAGGCCTATAAGGTGGTGAGAAGAGTGGGAAAAGTGGCATATGAGTTGGATCTACCAAATGAGATGCATTTGATCCACTCAGCTTTCCATGTGTTAATATTGAGGAAATTCATAGGCGATCTAAACTCCATAGGTTTATGCATGATGTGAACATTAAAGAGGATTTGTGTTATAAAGAGGTATCGGTTTAGATTCTAGACCGGCAAGTGAGAAATCTAAGGAACAAGGAAGTGGCATCTGTCAAAGTGCTTTGGAGAAATCAAAAAGTATAGGGTACTACATGGAAGGCAACAGTGGACATGATGAAGCGCTATCCGTATCTATTCCACTCTACTCAATCATAAGGTACTAAGAAATTCTTTCCAAAACCTCTAATTCCTTGCATTTTAATTTTTCAGTATGCATGCATTTATATCTATGTATATGGACTGTTTTCAGATATATTTCAAATATGGATTTTGAAAATTTCATGAAATGATGTTTAAGTTGCATTTTTGCATGCATGCAGGGTTGTTAGCTGATGATTTACTCCTTAGCGCCTACCTTTAAGTACATTCGGGGAATAATGTTCCCAAGAGGGAAATATGGCAATGACCCCCAGTTCAGGAGCCTAAGAGTGCAGAAAGTTGGCCTAAAAATGACTTGGAGTCAAGTTTACAGGGGTGACTTATGGCTCGTACATGGATATACGATTTGTAGGTTTGGTTCTTAAACATAAATGTTAGGAAAAGGAAAAAGTTTCCAAGTGTGGGATAACCTACGGGCCCATAGATAGCCTGTAGAAAGATCGACAGCTTGTAGATAGGGTCATGATTGGGACTATCAAACATGAGGGAAATTTGGAGTTTCTAGAAAGTGATCTACGTGTTACCAACACAGCTTGTAGAATAAGGTACGGCCCGTAGTATCCATTTGTGGAATGGGCCCAAGAAAATGAAAAAATATCTAAGTGTGGAAGGACTCTATGAGTCCTACCATGACCCGTAAGTCCATGTACGGCCCGTGAGAAGGTTTCGTAATTCAGCAAACTAGTTTCAGGGATTTCAGAAAAGTTACCAGCATGAGTAGGACGTACGGTCTGTGGTTTATTCCACGGCCTTTAAATGAGCTTATATAGGTTGAAATTCGACAATTTTGAAGAGGGGTTTCATTTTCATCATTTTAATTCCTAAACTATGTCATTTTTGAATACAAAGGGGCCCTAGATCATACCTTAAAGTCCTCAGACCACCCCTCATACTTTCAATTTCCAAATCCTCTTAAGGCATTCCTCCTCCAAGAACAAGCTAAGGAAAACTAAAGTTTCCAAGAATCTTCCCAAGACTTCAAGGTTCATCCACCCCAGGGTTCCTAAGGTATGTAAGTTTATTTATGGGTATCCTTTCTCCCATAAAGTCCTTCATTAAGTATTTTACCTTTTCTTTAATTTCCTTAAGATACTATAAATGTTTATGATGATTTCATGATGTTTTATGCTATTAAATGATATTCATGATATCCTATGACATTTTTACTAAGTATATGCATGTTTTAAGTTATTGATGATGACCCCAATGATGGGGTTTGTTATTGATAAGATGTAAGCTGTTTTACATGCTTTTAAAGAGTACATTTTCATGATTTATATGATTTATGATTGTTCCATTATAAAAGTCTAGCCCACCTAGATTTCAAGTAAAGTTCTATATGTCTTATAAAGATGATAGGGCATTAAAGATAAGTTTTAAAGTAATGATTTGTCAAAGATATAAGTATGTTGACAATTACCCTAAAGATGTCTAAGATAGGTCCCCAAAGTGAAAGGACAATACTCACTCGGTGGTTCCTAAGTTCAAGCTACTCTTATGATTTGCTGCTTATGATTCTAAGTTATGTTTTGAAGACTCCATGGAATGGCCTAGTATCGAATGGAGTTGGGGCATGACCCCCTTAAATATAAATCTCATTGTCCCTAAATATGTGCCACCATAGAAGGCTTGTAGGCTAGGCTAGTGGATCCACGTAAGCCATAATATTCCTTAAAGATGCAATTGTGAAGTTACCAAAGTTTTGAATATCTACCTTGGCAAGTAGATTCCCCTTCTCCCAATGGAACGAGTTCATTGTCATTTTTCCAATGGAATGAGTTCATTGGACTCCATGTGGTAGCTCACATGGTCTTATATGTCAGTTAAGGTCTTCTCCCACAAGTTTATGACTCTATGATATGACTTCATTACTTATGTGTTCTCAAGCATTTACTCTCATTCATATTGAGCCATGTCCTTTATTCATACATGAGTTTACATTATCCTATCTACAATATATATATATATATATATGTGTGTGTGTGTGTGTGTGTGTGTGTGTTTTACTTATGAATGATGGCATTGCAATTTCATGCATTACATTGCATCTCACATACTTAGTATATTCCAAAAGTACTAATACATATTTTTCCTGCATGATTTAACCATGTAGGGACAGGCACTCCTCCACCGGCTTGTGGCAAGTTTTTGGCATTCAAGACTAGTATCTTATTGTGGTGAGCCCTTAGTTCCAAACTCTACCATTTTTTCTTCTAGCATGTATTTATTTTGAGATAATATATTTATGGCCCTTTTGAGGCTTTCACTTTCTGTGTTGTTTATTTGTGGAGTCTTTTCTATTTGATAGAAGTCGATCGTTACTGGTTTCGTCTATTGATATGTAGTTGGTATACTTTATGGACAAAATATGTTAGTTATTTCCACTTTTTTAATGTTTATTCATTGTCATAGAAAGCCCATAGACTCTTTCCCCATTTTACTTCTACATTTCTTTATGTTAATGCTTATGAATACTTAAGATGCTTCAAATGGCTTGGGTGAGGTCCCTTCAGGTATCTAATTCATCGTGTGATGACTAGGCCCCTAGGTCAAGTCATTACAAACTTAGTATCAAAGCACGAGGTTTTAAAATACTCCTTGGATGTCCATGTATACCCCATTGAGTAGGGTCTCATTCAAAGTTTTGAAGCACGCCACTATCTTGAGTAAGAGGCTATGAGATGGTTTAGAAAAGTCTTCCCTTTTTTCTTATTCATGTCGTGCCTTTAGAGTTTGCTAAGGTATTCCAATAACTAATGATGATCTTCTTCTTATTTATAGATCATGCCGCCAAGCTTAGCTCCCCACCAAAGAGGCACTCCCAAACAACAAGTTCCCCCACTTCAAAAAGATGATAGGGTGTCTCATGCAGAGTTCTGAGCCACCTTCACTTTGTTGACCCAAGAGATAGTCATTCCTCCCCAAGTACCTACTCTGGCCACTAGGGTGTGTGACTTCATGTAGATGAACCCTCTGAAGTTTTATGGTTCAAAGGCGAAGGAGGACCCTATTGAGTTCATTGAATAAGCCTATCTTGCAGTAGCAGTTATGGGTATCCCTTCGGAGGAGAAAGCCAAGTTGGTGGCCTGCCAACTTAAAGGGGTAGCCAAGATTTGATTTGAGCAATGGGCGGATGAGAGGGGCCAAGAAATGGGTCCTATCAGATGGAAAGAGTTCAAGTATGCTTTCTTGGATTGGTTCTTCCCAAATAAGCATAGGGAGACAAAGGTCCAAGAGTTTATCAATCTCAAGTAAAGGACCATGAGTATGAGGGAGTATGCCCTCAAATTTACTAAGCTTTCCAAGTATTTTCCCTTCATAGTTGTATATTCGAGGGCTCGTATGAGCAAGTTTATCACCAGTGTCTTCGAGTTGGTCTCCAAGGAATGCAAGACAGCCATATTAGTCAAGGAGATGGACATCTCCTACTTGATGACTTATGTAGAGCAAGTAGAAGAGGAGAATCTTCGGGAGAGGGAAAGGGAATCCAGGATGGATCGTTTGTATGGTGGGAGCTACTATCACCAAAGGATTAGTGGTCATAAGTTCCAAGGTGGCCAAAGGCGTAGTGGGCAAGAATCCACCAATACTCCTCCCCGGACTACAAATGACAAGGGGGTTGCTTCTAAGCCCCAAAGCCCAAATTACCCCAAGTGTGGAAGACTCCACAAGGGAGAATGCTTAGTTGGGTCCAACGCTTGCTTCACTTATGGGAAGCCCAGCCACCATGCCAAAGATAGTAGAAGCGGCGACGTGAGATTTCAAGGACAAAGGGGTCAAGTCCAAAACGCCCAAAGAACTAATCGATTCTACGCTCTCAATGTTCTCCAAGAGGTTGAAGAGGCTTTAAATGTTTTCACTGGTATGTTGAGAGTTTTTTATTGTGATGCATATGCACTTTTAGATCTGGGAGCAAATTTGTCTTTTGTAACCCCATTTTCTACTAATAAATTTTGTGCATGTCCCGAAGTCCTCCAAAAACCCTATGAAGGAAGTAACCCCGTAGGATAGTCCAATATTGCCCAGAGAGTCTATATAAATTATCTTATCTCTATCTTGCATAAAGTGGTCTCATATGACTTAGTTAAGCTTTCCATGGGAGGTTTTGATGAGATTCTCAGGATGGATTGGTCACATGTTTCCTATGTTTCCATCGATTTTGGTATGATTCTTGGGATGGATTGGTTGCATACTTCCTATGCTTTCATCGATTGTAGTACCTATAAAGTCAAGTTCCCGAATGAGCCAATTCTTGAGTAGGAAGGTAGAAACTCTTCACGTAGGGGTTGGTTCATTCCTTCCTAAAGGCCCGGAGGATGATTTCCAAAGGGTGTATCTATCATCCAATAAGAGTCAAAGATGTCGCTTCTAAAGTTCCTTCCCTCGAATCAGTCCTCGTTGTGAATGAGTTTCTTGATGTCTTTCCAGAGAAGTTATCGGGTGTTCCTCCAGAAAGAGAAATAGATTTAGGCATAGATCTTCTACCTAATACTCAACCTATCTTAATCCCTAAATATAGAATGGATCCTATGGAGTTTAGGGAGTTAAAAGAGCAATTGAAGGATTTGTTAGAGAAGGGTTTTATTAGACCTAGTCGGTCTCTATGGGGTGCTCAGGTTTTATTTGTAAGGAAGAAGGATGGGCCGCTCTAAATGTACATCGACTACCGATAACTTAATAAGATCATCATCAAGAACAAGTATCCCCTCCCAAGAATAGATGATTTGTTTGATCAATTTCAAGGGGTCACACAGTTCTCCAAAGTTGACTTGAGATCCGGGTACCACCAACTGAGGTTGAGGGGAAATGACATTCATAAGATAGCCTTTTATACTAGGTATGGTCACTTTGAGTTTGTGGTACTGTCATTTAGCCTCACTAATGCTTCGACTATATTAATGGACCTCCTGAACAGGGTGTTCTAGCCTTACCTTGACATGTTTATCATGGTGTTTATTGATGACATCCTTATCTACTCCCAAGGTGAGAAAGATCATATGGAGCATTTTAGGGAGGTATTGCAATCCCTAAGGGAGAAAAATCTTTATGAAAAATTTGACAAGTGTGAGTTTTGTATAGATGAGGTTACCTTCCATGGGCATGTGGTATCACATGATGGTATCAAAGTTGATCCCAAGAAGACCAAAGTGGTGAGAAATTGACCAAGGCTATTGACTCCTACCGACATAAGGAGTTTCTTAGGCCTAACCGATTACTATAGAAAATTTGTGCAAGATTTCTCTTCCCTTTCGTCTCCATTAACTAAGTTGACTCAAAAGATAGTCAAGTTTGTGTGGATGGATGAGTGAGAGGAGCTTCTAAACTTTGAAGGATCGATTGACTTTGGCTCCAATATTAAATTTTCATAAGGTAATTGATGGGTTTATCGTGTATTGTGATGCATCTAGGATTGGGTTGGGATGTGTGCTAATGAAAAATTATAAGGTGATTGCTTATGCTTTGAGGCAATTAAAAGTGCACGAGAAGAATTACCCAACTACGACTATGAGCTCACGGCGATGGTATTTACCTTGAAGATTTGGCGACATTTCTTGTATGGGGTTCATATGGATCTTTTCACTTACCAGAAGAGACTCCAACATGTATTTACCCAAAGGGATCTAAATTTAAGGCAACAAAGGTGATTAGAACTACTCAAAGACTATGACATAAGTGTGAAGAATCACCTTGGGAAAGCCAATGTAGTAGTCGACATCCTTAGTAGAGTTTCCACGGGTAGTGTGTCTCACCTCGATGATGATGGAAAAAGGGAGTTGGCTAAAGATGTTCATCGATTGGCTAGGTGGTGAAATGGTGCTTCATGGGTCTGGATCTTCCTTGATTGATAATGTTAAGGCAAAGAAATACCATGATCCCACCTTCTTTGAGTTAAAGGCCCTAGTGAATGAAGGAAAGATCAAGACTTTCTCACAAGGGGGAGATGGTGCACTTCAGTATCAAGGGGGGTTATGTGTGCTCAATGATGGTGAGTTGAGAAGGTTGATAATACAAGAAGCCCATAACTCCTCCTATTCCATTCACCTCGGCACTACAAATATGTATAGAGACTTGAGGGAGACTTATTAGTGGAATGGGATGAAGAAGGACATTGCCTAATTCATGTCCGAATGTGTCAATTGCCAACAAGTCAAGGTTGAACATCAAAGGTCGGATGGCCTAGCACAAGACATTGATATTTCTACTTGGAAGTGGAAAGAGATCAATATGGATTTTGTAGGTTGGTTACCAGGGACCAAAAACCTATTTGACTCCATATGGGTGATAGTAGACCGCATGACAAAGTCGGCTCACTTCTTATTGGTTAAGACCACATTTAGTGCCAAAGATTATGCCCACTTGTATATCCGAGAATTGGTGAGGGTTCATGGGATTCCATTGTCCATCACATAGGATCATGGTGTCTAATCACCTTTCGCTTTAGGAAGTCTTTCCAAAGGGGACTTGGTACAAAGGTGAAGTTGAGTACCACTTTTCATCCCAAACCAACGAGCAAGCTGAGAGGACTATTCAAATCTTTGAGGACATGTTGAGAGCTTGTATGTTGGAATTTAAGGGAAGTTGGGATGAGCATTTGCCACTTATTTAGTTTGCCTACAACAATAGCTTCCATACAAATATTGGGATGGCACCATTTGAGGCGTTGAATGGTAGGCGGTGTAGATCGCCCATTGGATTATTTGAAGTTAGTAAGGTGGCATTAATAGGACTAGACTTAGTAATGAATACTATGGAGAAACTTAGAAGCATAAGAGAGAAATTTCAAATGGCCCAAAGTCGATAAAAGTCTTATTCCGATGTGATAAGAAGGGAACTTGAGTTCTAAGTTGGTGATTGGGTCTACTTGAAGTTATCTCCAATGAAAGGTATGATCCAATTTTGTGAGAAAGGGAAATGTATCCATATATATGTAGGGCCTAGAAGGTGGTGAGAAGAGTGGGAAAATTGGCATACAAGTTGGATTTACCAAATGAAATGCATTTGATCTACTCAGTTTTCCATGTGTCGATGTTGAGGAAATTCATAGGCGATCCGAACTCCATAGTTCTTGTGCCTGATGTGAACATTGAAAAGGATTGAGTTATGAAGAGGTATTGGTTGATATTCTAGACCGACAAGTAAGAAAGCTAAGGAATAAGGAAGTGGCATCCATTAAAGTGCTTTGGAGAAATTAGCAAGTTGAGGGTGCTACCTGGGAGTCAAAAGCGGACATGATGAAGCACTATTTGTATCTATTCCACTCAACGCAAGCCTAAGGTACTAAAAAATTCTTTTCAAAACCTCTAATTTCTTGCATTATAATTTTTAATGATACATGTATTTATCTCTATGTTTATGGACTATATTGAGACTTATTTCAAATGTGGATTTTCAAAATTTCATGAAATGATGTTTAAGTTGTATTTTTGCATGCATGTTGGGTTATTAATTAGCTGATGATTTACTCTTTAGTTTCTGCGTTTAAGTACATTCGAGGATGATTGTTCCTAAGGGGAAGATATTGTAACGACCCCGAGTTTAGGAGCCTAAGAGTGTAGAAAGTTGGCTTGAAAAATGACCAACAGTCAAGTTTATGGGGGTGATTTATTGCTCGTACGTATATATATGGTATGTAGGTTTGGTCCTTAAGCATGAACTTCAGGAAAAGGAAAAAGCTTCCAAGTGTGGGGTAACCTATAGACCCATAGACAACCCGTAGAAATATCAACGACCCATAGAAAGGGTCATGAGTGGGACTATCAGACATGAAGGAAATTTGGAGTTTCTAGAAAGTGATCTACGTGTTACCAACACAACCCACAAAATAAGGTATGGCCCATAGTATCCCTTCGTGGAATGGATCTAAGAAAATGAGAAAAATATCTAAGCGTGGAAGGACTCTATGAGTCCAACCACGACCCATAAGTCCATGTACGAACCGTGAGAATGTTTCGTGGTTTTAAGTTCAATAAACTAGTTTCAGGGATTTTGGAAAAGTTACCAGCACGAGAAGGACCTACGGTTCATGGTTCATTCTACGGCCTGTAAACGGGCTTTCGTAGGTTAAAATCTGGCAGTTTTAATGAGAGACTATTTTGTCATTTCTGTCATTTCTATTGCTAAACTATGTAATTTTGGGATCAAAGGGGCCCTAGATCACACCTTAAAACCCTAAGACCACCCCTCATTCTCTCATTCTTTCAATTCCCAAATCCTCTTAAGGCATTCCTCCTCCAAGAACAAGCTAAGGCAAACTAGGGTTTCCAAGAATATTCCAAGACTTCAAGATTCATCCTCCCTATGGTTCCTAAGATATGTGAGTTAATTTATGGGTATCCTTCAGCCCATAAAGTCCTTCATTAAGTATTTTACCTTTTCTTTATTTCCTTAAGATACTATGCATGTTTATAATAATTTCATGATGTTTTATGCTATTAAATGATATTCGTGATATCTTATGGTATGTTTACTAAGTATATGCATGTTGTAAGTTATTGGTGATGACCCCAATGATGGGTTTTGTTATTGATAAGATGTGGTCTATTTTACATGCTTTTAAAGAGTATATTTCAATGATTTATGTGATTTATTATTGTTCTATTATAAAAGCCTAGCACACCTAGATTTCAAGTAAAGTTTTATATGTTTTATGAAGATGATAGGGCATTAAAGATAAGTTTTAAAGTAATTAATTGTCAAAGATATAAGTATGTTGACAATTGTCCTAAGGATGTTTAAGATAGACTCCCAAAGTGAAAGGACAATACTCATTCGGTGGTTCCTAAGTTCGAGCTACTCTCATGAGTTGCTACTTATGATTCTATGTTATGTTTTGAAGATTTCATGGGATGACCTAGCATCGAGTGGACTTGAGGTTGGAATTCATTTCGTTAGTTAAAGGCATGACCCCCTTAAATATAAATCTCATTGTCCCTAACTATGTACCAGCATATGAGCCTTATAGGCTAAGCTAGTGGATCCACGTAAGCCATAATATTCCTTAAAGATGCAATTGTGAAGTTACCAAAGTTTTGAACCTTGGCAAGTAGATTCCCCTTCTCAATCCCAATGGAAAGAGTTCATTGGCCTTTTCCCAATGAAAGGAGTTTATTGGAATCCATGTAGTAGCTCACATGGTCTTATATGTCGGTTAAGGTCTTCTCCCACAACTTTATGACTCTATTATATGATTTTATTACTTATGTGTTCTCATGCATTTACTCTCATTCATATTGAGCGATGTCCTTTATTCATGCATAAGTTTACATTAATCCTATCTACTATATATATATATATATATATATGTTTTACTTATGAATGATGGCATTACAATTTCATGCATTGCATTGCATCTCACATACTTAGTACATTCCAAAAGTACTAACGCATATTTTTCCTGCATGATTTAACCATGTAGGGACAGACACTCCTCCACCGGCTCGTGGCTAATTTTTGGCATTCAAGACTAGTATCTTATTGTGGTGAGCCCTTAGTTCGGGACTCTACCATTTTTTCTTCTAGCATGTATTTATTTTGAGACGGTGAATTTATGACCCTTTTGAGGCTTTCACTTTCTATGTTGTTTACTTATGGAGTCTTTTCTATTTGATGGAAACAGACCGCTACCGATTTTGTACGTTGATATGTTGTTGGTATGCTTTATGGCCAAAATGTGTTAGTTATTCTCACTTTTTTTAATGTTGCTTCATTTTCATAGAAAGCCCATATACCCTTTCCCTACTTTACTTTTGCATTTTTTTATGTTTATGCCTATGAATACTTAAGATGCTTAAGATGGCTTGGGTAAGGTCCCTTCAAGTATCTTATTCACCGTGTGATGACTAGGACCCTACATCGGGTCGTTACAGGAAAATATTTACATAGAACAAACCAAGGACTCTGTGGTTCCTACTAAAGAAAGAAAAGTATGTAAACTTGTGAAGTCACTTTATGGACTAAAACTGTCAAGACCCAAAATGGGTTGTGAGTGGCACCTATACTTACCCTCCTAAGTAGGCGAACCAATGATACAATCCCAACCTATATTAGCAATTCAACTTATAAAATACGATATTAGTGCGAAAGTTTAAACTTTTAAAAAAATAAGAATAACAAAACCCACTAATTCTATTACATAACATTCCCCAAAACCTGAAAGTCATCACATCAAGGACA
>JBCEWC010011063.1:0-17046 GCA_038996855.1 Solanum aculeatissimum
TTTTGTAATTTATTCAGATTTAGTCTCCTGTCTATATATAGTTATTTTATATTTATTTTGTTTTAATTAGACAATAATGATAGAATAACGTGAATTTTCAATCTCAAAACTTCTTTTGCTTACAAGAATGAAAATTCTTTACTTTTGTGTTTCTTTCTTCTTTTCCTTTCGATTCTTTGTATTTGTAATATCACCTTTAAAAATAGATTTGATAGAATGATTATTCTTTTTCTTCTTATTCAATGATGAAACATGTAATATTAGATTAATAATAGTATAAATTATAATTTATTTATTAGTATAGGTTACACGCGCAAAATGCGTACCCAAAAACTAGTTTACTCAAAATTGTATAAGGATTAAATCTTTTTTAATAATTTACGATATATAAATTTTTCATAAAAAGTTTAAATTATTTATAGATATAAATAAAATCTGTAACTTCTAATCAATAAATAATCATAATTTCGGGTATCGAAAGTTATAGGGCCATAGATGAGGACAAATAGCAGGCCCATTGAGTCGGTATCGCCCGCTCTGTGGATTTATATTGGATAATTTCTAGGGCTTTTTTCATCTTCCCAATAAAAAGAAGATAAAGCTTAGCCTCAGCTCAGCTCTCAATTCTCTCTTCTTCTTCTTCTTCTCTCTAAAACGTATACATGCAGCTCAGCTTGCGGTGTTTCTAGCTATTTCACTCCAATCTCTTGCTGATTTTAGGTACTTACCATCTGACCCATCTTGTGATTTTTTTTTTCTGTTCAGGATTGTGTTTTTTTTACGGTACTTTTGAGGATTTGAATTTAAGTTTTATAGAAAGATTGATTTTTACCAAATTGGGTTTCTGGATTTTCTCGTCTGGGATAGGTAGGTGGTGAACTTTTGATTCTGCAAGTTTTCTTTTCGCCCAATTTAAACTAGGTCTAATTTGTGTTTTTTTGGGGTGGGGTGGGGAGAATTGGGGTTTTTCACTTTTGTAGCTCGGCAAGTGCTGTTACTGATTTATCTGACCCGTGATATAGTTTATCTAATTTTTCCCTCCCTGCATGTGCTATTTCTGAATTGGTAGTTACAGGATCTCGGATATCCTTGAAGGATCAGAGACTAGGGTTTTGATAAGAGATGTTTTGAAGATTGTGGGTTGGGTATGTAAAGTTTTTGTTTCTGGGACTGGATGTGTGTAGCTTGAAAGCTTGCGACTTGTCTTTTGGAGTTCTTTATTATTTCTGTGGATAATTGTGTTTTTATTGGAGTGGTCTTACTTTAGATGTATTCCTTGGCCTGTCTCTATGCTATTTATGGAGATTATCAGCTATCTTTGCTCATTTTGGATGTTTAGATTGACATCAGCTCTTGCAAAGTGATTCCTGAATTCCTTATTCAAATAACTTTTGATGTTTAAGAATATCCAAATGTTAAATATTTACATGTGTAGAGAAAAGTTACCAATTTCAAAAAAAAAAATTAAAAAATTAAATGTGTCTAGCGAAATGCCTGAATAAATCTCAGATGGAGCTGTCATAGTGGAGTGTGAAATAATTCATTGGTGTGCTAGATTGCTGTTGTAGAACATTAAGCCTTTGGATGTCAGATCCTTGAACATTTTCTCTGTGTAGGTGGGGCTTGACCACTTAAAGGTTATAAAATTGCTGCTACTGATTTTTTCCCTGCATCTTTTCTTTCTGCAACATGAATTATCATTTCTTCCTGGAAGAATTAATCTGAGATTCTTTTTCTTTATCCTTCCAAATTGATGCTCTTTTAACTTGTGCACTTTACTTCGTCTGGTGCTCACTGTTGTGTCCTTTTGATACCAGTGTAGTCAAAGGCGCGCTTCAAGCGTGCTTAAGCCCTGAAGCGAGGCTCAGAACGTGTTAGGCGCTTCACCTCGCTTTATGTGTGTGTTTCAGTGTCCTTATGAAGGTTCTAAGGCAAACTTTTCCTTGTCAATGAGCCTCTTCTGAAGAAGCGACACTAAACAATTCAGTTCACTTTACCATAATTATTTTCAATTTCTTTGGTCGTATATTTTTCATCCATGTTTACAATTATTATTCTTGGACTAAACATATATATTTGTAATTTTTTTTACCCTTTGCATCTTTTTTTACTAAGGCCCACACTTTATTGTGTTTTGTGCTTAAAGCCCCAACAGACCTTAGAGCTTTTTTGCGCTTTTCACCTTTTATAACACTGTTTGAGAGGCTGTGTGTTTGGCACTTTGGCTAATGTTGGATATGCTTGTCATGTAGTTTCGCATAGAATTTGTGAAGTCTCCCGGGCATGCTAAAAGCTCTAGTTTAGAAATCATGGGGTGTTGCCGTCTCCCCAAATAAAAATATTAGTTTACTAAGAAAAAATGGTTTTTGTATATGTGGTTACTTCATTTTGTGGACACCAAGTGGTGTGGCACCTCATATTGATGATTCAAGTAGCGTCATATACATATCTAGTACACATTCTTTGACATTACTAATCAAATATTGTGCAGTGCACCTGGTGCCAATCACGTTCTTTTCTGACTGAGACACATACACACAGTTTAATTGTTTAAATGTCATCTGTGCTAGGCTGTGTACATATATTAGTTTTATGGTGCTTGTCTAATTAAGGTGTGGTCATTGGTGTGCCTGTCCTTTCTGAATACGTGAATTATATTTCGATTTCTTCTTTCGAGGGTTTTTTCTTTATGTTTTTCTTTTTTCATGGTTTTAATATGTGGGGCTTCTTTCCTTTCAGAAGGGATTCATTATTTTTCTTGCTGCTTCTTTGTGTGCAGAGATCTTCTTGTGATATTGAGTATATCAGATCTGGAGAAAGATGATGTTGCAAATAACATAGTGTCTTTATTCAAAAGTGCAGGGATTGTGTTCACAATTTTGGCCTCGTATGCACTCTTGTGTGTATCTGTCATGTCCAGCGATCTTGTTTCTCAGCAATTTTCAGGACCACCTGATGGTCAGCTCATTCAAATGGACCATGTTTCCAATAATCCCGACTCTATAGCACATATGCAGACAAGTATCGTTGGACGCATGCCAAATATTTCTGTATCACAGCAGTTTGTTTGGTCAAATGAGCCTACAGCCAACAGTTTTGATACTTCAGTTCCTGCGAATCAGTTGGGATCGATGAGACCCAGAATGAACCCCCAGCACCTCATGTTGTCACATCAGGAGATCGGAGGAGATAGATATGGGGCAAATAGTCCAGGTGTGCAGAAATCATCAGTTCTCACCAAACGGAAGGCTGAGGTGGAATCAATGCGGTATGGTTCTACAACTCAGGTGTCATCAATGCAGAATAAGCGAACTGCACAGGGAGCTTCCGCATCTCCAGGTTTTGTGCAGCAGTCTTCTGCTATTAAGAAACCTGGACAGCAACAGTCAAAGTTAACTTCCAGAGGTTCGACTAGTATTCATGCGTCAGGAAAGAAAATGACCCGAAATGAATCCATATCCAATAGAACTGCCCCCCAGCGGTCGCAGACTCCAAAAGGACGAACAATTCAAGTTGAGCCGTTCTCCAAGGCTCAGTCCGAGTCCTCTGATGCCGTTAGGTCCAAAATGAGAGAATCACTTGCTTCAGCTCTGTCTATGGCATGCCAGAATTCAGCTTCGAAGGATCTGAGTGAAGCAGTGGGTTCTCAGCTTTCACAACTGGATGGAACTCCGACAACAACCAATGAAGGTCTATCTCAAACCTCCGTCTCACATGTAACTGAAAACTCTGGCAATGTACTTCCTTCAACTGGCGCTTTTCATGTTGATAGAAATAATGATGGTCATAGTTCATCTCTTGGGCTTCATGATGACGTAAGCATGGGAAACTCTGTACCTTGCTCTAATGAAGTTGATTTGCATGTGGACGATGTTCCATTTAGTGATAATTTCTTTGTCAAAGATGAACTCTTGCAAGGGAATGGTCTCACTTGGGCAATGGATTTAGATATGCAGTTAAGGGAAACTGATTTCCTCCAGGATGCTGAAAAGGCCAATTTGTTCGATGAAGGTGTGGTTGAAGATAACGGTGAGCATGCAAAATTATCTCCTGAAGATTTAGCTTCGCAAATTGAGGCGGAACTTTTTAAATTATTTGGAGGTGTGAATAAAAAATATAAAGAGAGGGGCAGGTCTCTTCTCTTCAACCTAAAAGATCGCAGTAATCCTGAACTGAGAGAGAGAGTGATGTCAGGTGAGATACCCCCCGATAAGTTATGTTCAATGACTGCTGAAGAACTTGCTTCAAAGGAGCTATCTGAGTGGCGGGTGGCAAAAGCCGAGGAACTTGCTCAAATGGTTGTTTTACCTGATAATGAAATTGACATGAGACGCCTGGTTAAGAAAACTCACAAGGGTGAATATCAGGTTGATTTTGAACGGGATGATAATAATATTGCAGCTGAGATATCTGCAGGTTCAAATGTCTCACAGTTTATGCCGAAGATAGACAGGGGTAGAAACTCTGGTGCTTCTGGTACCGATGAGATAGGAAGTAAAGAAAATCTTACCAGCCAACATAATGGCTCAGGAAAGCAAGATGTGAAAGATAGCTTGGTAATTCCAGCTGATGGGGCTGATCTGATGCAAGGGATGGTTGTGGAAGAATTCAAGGATGCTGAATTTCTTCCTCCTATTGTTTCCTTAGATGAATTCATGGAATCACTCCATTCTGAACCTCCTTTTGAAAATCTGCCCGTTGAGAACAATCATTCTGCATCTCTTCCTGACAAAGAAAGCTCCGAGGACCCTAACAAAGCTGTGGGTTCTGGTTTAGCCGCTAAATACCCTGCTGTTGCTTCTGAAGGCAAATCTATTGAAGGGGACAAGAATCACGTTGAACAAAAGGAGTCTCTGGGAAGCCCTGTAGTAAAGAAAGTAACTAGTTCTGGTGATGTACCTCTTAAATCTGTTGAGAGCCCTATCAAGATGGCAGAACCACGTGGTAGTGTTTCTAGAGTTCCATATATCTGGGAGGGGGCACTGCAGCTTACTATTTCGTCCTTGGTGACAGTCTTTGGTTCGTTTAGAAGGTATGCCTGTTCTCTAAAATAGCTCAACAGATCCTTTCTTGAGCAATTACTATTTATTTGTCTCTTGTATATTTTAGCTCACTCTAGTCACTTTCGAGTCTCTACAGGTCATTTCTTTCATACTATTTTTCTGAGTTTTAGTACCATGATAACTTTCTCGTTCCTTTTGATAATTGAAGCTTTTTAAAATTCTCTGCCAGACGAATGGATTGCGACTGCAATTTAAATGCATTTTGTATGCTTTGGATTAGTTTTCCTTTATTTTTTTGTTTAGCACTTTGCATTAAACTTCCTGAGTGGATTCTCTGTGTATTATCCAGTCTGGAGTCGATTTCCTTAATTGTTCTGTGTATATTTGCTTCTAGAACATTTAAATTGCACTTGTTGATTAAAACTTTTCAAGTGGTGCTCACGAGACTGTCATTTCTTCTTCTATTATCTCCTGTTTCAGTGGTGAAAAGACACCAACTAACGAGTGGCCAGGCTCTCTTGAGATCAAGGGTAGAGTTCGACTTGATGCATTTGAGAAATTTCTTCAAGAGCTTCCTATGTCACGAAGTCGTGCAGTCATGGTATCTTATGGTTCCCCTTCCTTTGTTGTAGTTGATCTTTTCTGCCATACTTCAGGTTGCAGATTATTGCAGATAGTGTGTAGTTTTTTGTTATTTTTTGATGTCTTCTGTTGTCGAACCAAGAATGTATGTTCCAGTTATTGGGAATACAGCGATATGCAATATATGGTTGGTGAATGGTTTGAGCATATGTCCTTTCTACTCTTCCAACTTTTGCTAGATGATTTGCTTTTTGGGTTGCGCCGTCACCGAGTTGAATAATTATCTTTGCCCTGGGAGGCGCTACAGATTTTCTTTAATGCTCCTCAAACTAGGCTTTCTTATCAATTTTTGTAATGTTTAAGATAAAATCAACATAGCACTCAACCTTACACGGTATCTAGCTTTTTATAACAATTATTTAGTCTGCGTAAGATGCAATTTCCCAGACTCATTTGGCTTAGCCATCATGTTAAACCTTGGTGGATTTTGAAGCAAATGATGCAATGATTCTACTTTTGAATGATCAAGCTCACGTCTTGAAAGTTGTAGTTGGTTACATAAATTGCAAAAAATCTTCAAATCCGTTATGCTAATCATATTTGCATATGCAGGTGGTCCAATTTGTTGTGAAGGATAAGTCATCCGAGAGTCAACGGGCAAACCTATCTGAGGTACCAACCTTACTTTAATTCCCTTTCTTATCAATTAGTTGATGGTTTATTTACTGGGTTTTCGATAATCTTTGTAGGCTGTGCATTCATACGCTTTGGATGAGAGGTTGGGGTTCGCGGAGCCAACTCCAGGAGTGGAACTATATCTGTGTCCACCGAGCATACTTGATATGATAAGCAAACAGCTTTCCAAAGACCCTAGAGAGCTATATGATTCTACAGAAAATGGTCTAATTGGCGTAGTTGTATGGAGAAAACTTCATATAAGTTCAACAATATCACCTAACGCGTCTTCACACCATAAACAACACGCCTTGAAAAAACAACCGATGATTCCTAGAGGACAGCATGAAAAAGCTGGAAACGTTAATGTAAATTCTTTGATGCCTAAAGGACCCATATCCATGTCTTCAAAACATGATCCTGCAATGGATGATGATGATGACATTCCACCTGGGTTTGGTCCCAAGGCAGGTCGCGATGATGATGATTTGCCTGAGTTTAATTTTTCTGGCAACATAAATGCTTCTAGGCCTAGGCCCCCATCTCAAAACATGCCCCATGGGTCAAGAATGACCCCATATAACCACCCACCACCTTCTCGCCCTGTAGACCAAATGAGAGAACTTATACTAAAGTATGGACAAACTGGAGCTACAGATGTTGGTCATGGAACGTCATCATGGAATGATGATGATGATGACATCCCTGAGTGGCGGCCACAAGCCCCTCCAGCCCTGCAGCGTCCCCCGTACCCTCTAGGTCATAATTTTCCGCAGCACTTGGCTCATCAGAGGCCATTGGCAACACCTATGGGTTTGCCTATGCAACCACCAATTAATAATGGTATACCAAACAGGCCACAAATTATGGGGCAATATCAAGTTGACTGGAGAAGGGATCCATCGAGGGGTAGCGGTAGGGGATTCTGAAGTTTTTGTTTTTTGATAGTTCAGTGATTAGCCATATGATGTAAATTCTTAAGTTTTCGTTATGTTTGGCTTTTAGACTTTAGAGTAGGTGTCTCAGCCTTTATTTCAAGACTGTAAACAAGAGTTTATTTTGTACTTTTGAGCATAAAGGCAAGAGATCATCTGATCTCTTCTAGTCGTTTTATTAATCTCGTCTTTCCGTGGTCACTTATTTATTATGTTAGCTGGGAAGTTGGAACCGAGAGTTTTTCTTGTTAATGACTGATATCATTTATTTTTTTACAAAAGTGAGGTGCTTGGTCAAACAATAATTACAAATTTATAGGTCAAGCACAAAGTGTGTCCTATCAAAGTTGGGTGGTATCAATTGATTTGACACGATGTTTAAATAGTATTTTTTTTTTTTGAAAAAAACACTTTTCAAGATAAATTAATTTTAAAGGTTTTGCAAATAGATCATAAAAGTGCAAATTCATAGTCGTGATTATTGATATTTAAAAGTTAATTTTTCTCTGTCATGTTCTATTGTGTCATGTTGTATGGTGAGGAGAGTGTATATGCAATCGTACCTATTTTGTTAATGTAGCTTGTTGTTTTTGATGGCTCCACCGCCCATTAATGCATATAAAAGTAGTATGAAAAGGAAATGCAATAGTGAAGAAATCATGCGGGTAAGCGATCTCGTAATAGCCTGTCGCTAGATGCCACAATCGTAATTTTACAATTTTTCAGTAATAAGACTCAAGTCGCAATATCCTAACATTCTATGTCAATTTACAGACTTATAATTGACATAACCCCTTTGTTTTCACCTAAAAAAGGGAACAAACTTTTTTCTTTCCTTTTACAAATGAATGAATCAACAATAATACTCTATGTTTCTAATGTGATTCTGAAACCAATAGTAGCTACCTCCTGGTTGAATTTAGCATGTTGTCAACCCCCTAAAGCGCGTTTGAGGGCAGCTCGTTGATCAGGTGTCAATCTTGTAGGAAATTTAACATCAAACTTGATCTTTAAATCACCCCTATTGCCAGGTTCCTTTGTGATTGGCATGCCTTCTTTTGCAAGCACAAGTTCATAACCAGGTCTTATGATTTCATTCACTGGAATCGTCAATGCACGACCATCTAATGTTGTCAGTTTGACAGTTGTGCCTCCTATTGCCTCTGCTAATGTTACTTTATAGTTCATCATAAGGTCATTTCCATCTCTCTTGTAAACGTCATGGGGCTTCTCGTCTATTACAAACACAAGGTCTGCTGGAAGCTGGTTCAACTGCTCATTCCCTTTGTCTGGAAATGTTAGTTTTGTACCCTTTTTCCAGCCAGGTTTTACATCTATCGTTAAAATTTCTGACTCTGTCATTAACCTCCTGCAATAACAACTCTCGTATTACATATCTCAGCACAGAGAAACAGACCATTTGTTGAGCAAAAAGAGAAGTGTTTTACCCATTTGTATCGACTACAGTTCTAGATATCTTCATTTTCCTTGTCGATCCAGAGTAAAGCTCCTCAAGGCTGCAATGCAATTTACTCTCCACTGGTGGCGGTTTCTTGGGCATATTAGCACCATTTCCATCACTTGCTGTCCTGAAAATATTCTCACTCCCACCAAATCCTGCGAAACCACTTCCTTCTGATGAGAATCTCGTTGACTTAACTCCAGTTGACCCAAATCCAAAGGGGCTGCTCCCAAAAAATTCTGCAAAAATGTCCTCAGCATTTCGAGAATTACTGCTATATCCAGGTGATGGCATCTCCTTTAGTCCTTCTTCACCATGCTGATCAAAGACTTGTCTTTTATCAGGATCACTTAAAATCTGAAGGAAGGAGTAAAATTTGATAGTAAGAATGGCACTAATATCTTATTCATTCTGCTGTACGTGATATTGATTCACAATTGGTTAAATGAGTCGATTACAACAGATGACAAAGGATAGAGACACACACTAAGACAGGACAACCATCTGATAAAAAGGAAAGAACGTTCAATTATACAACAATTGAAGGACAGTAAAATGAAATAATGCTTCGATCCTTCTGACTAGGATCTTCAGTATCATAGTTTTCGTAAAGTGAACTTCCAAGATTTTTCCTTAAATTCGTATCACAAAATGTTGACGAAGATCAAACCTTCAAAAGACGTTACACCTAAGAAAAAACAGAACCAATAAAAACCACCCTTGTGCCCTTCAAGTTGCACCAAGAATCTTCTGGAAATCTTCAAATACATAACAATAACTCAAATATTTCTGCATTATGATGATGGTTAAACCTTTAAAAGGTTTCTAAAAGAAAAGCGGTTACACGTTAAACCTAAGGAACAACAGAATCAATCAAAAACAACCCTTAACCTGCACCAAGAATCTAACCACCAAAGTCGTCAAATACATAAGATCAATAACTCAAATTTATCTGCATTATTATGATTATATCTATAGATATGCACATTAAACAAAAGAAAAGGTAAGTGTCACAAACTTCGTAGGCCTCAGATATTTGCTTGAATTGAGCCTCAGCTTCCTTCTTGTTGTTTGGATTCTTATCAGGATGCCATTTCATTGCCAATTTTCTATAAGCCTTCTTTAAATCATCCTCGTTCGCTGTCTTCCCAACGTTCAACACGTTATAATAATCCACCCCCATTTTCCTTCTACCTAAACCCAATTTTCTTCTGATTATTGTGAAGTATATACTTGCAGTTATCAAAAATTCAAACAGCTCCCTATCAAAAAGGGTCCTTCAGAAACTGCATTTTCAAGAAAATTACCCAAATCAAAACATGAGAAAAAGAAAATCTCTAATTTCCAATGTTGCACAAAGAAAACACAATTCAACAACACTATCAATCAAGATGAAAATTCCAATTCTTGATTATGTAAAAGATCCAATCTTTTTTTGAGAGTGGAGTAAAAGAGGGCTTTGAAATCAAGTTTCAGCACATCCCAAAATCAAGATTGGCCATAAAAAATGAAAATTCCAATTCTAAAAGATTGAATCTTTTTTCAGAGTGGAGTAAAAGGGGGGCTTTGAAATCAAGTTTCAGGAAATACCTATATGATTCACAATGAAAAATGAAAATTCCTAATTAGAAAGGTTTTCAAATTGCAGTACATACCTTTATGAATATTCCCAAGGAAAATTAGAAAGGTTTGTGAAATATAAAGAAATTTGGGTCATCTTGATTTTTCAAGTGTTTAACCGTAAAAGTTGTTTCAGCTTTACTATTTTTCTGACATTTTTAACGATAATAACGGAATCTCGCGTACTATCTAATTTTGTTTTTAGTTGCCATTTTAAGAAGAAAATGTTCTCTTTTATAACCATACTTCACTTCTATGGTTAACATGTCACTTTTGTATTCCATCAATTTTATATTTCTTCACTTAATCAATACTTAATTTGTAGCCATAAAGTGTTGGTGTATAACTGTATTTGGAATAGCAATAAAACTTCCACTAATTTAGTTTTCCCTCTTATTTGGAGTGCCAATCAAGGTTCAGAAAATCACTTCTCGTCTTGCATTGTTTTCAAATGAAATACTATTTCTTAGCTTATTTTGAAAAATAGTTATCAAACTTTCAGAAAAGGATCATCTCTGTCATTGAACTTATGAGGATCATTTATGTCATTGATTTATATTTATGCTCATTATTGTGAACGTGTGATTCAAGGTGTTCATTCATATACTATTTTGTATTTACGATTTACATATTTGATTTTCACAAATTATTTTTCACACGTGACATCCAATTAAATGAATCACGTCAATAATTTAAATCCACCAAATTAAAACTCAATCAATAACGCATGGAAGTCTTGTTAATTAAAAAAAAAAAATTGAACAATGTAGCAACATAACTAGAATAAAGATAGTATCATCAAACTTGTCTATAGTTTGAAGAATATACATGTAAATTTTGTCAATTTGGCACACTTGTCAATAATTTGCACAAATTTGTATTTTCCCGTCAAAATATTTTTTTTAAAACTAAACTTGGGCCAAGGGAGCCGTTTTATTAAGGAATAATTACATAAATAATCTATTATATATTAAAATATTACCCCTTTTTAAAATACTTTTTTTTTATTACCATCTATAACATAATTTATCTATAAATTATATTATCCTTTTCTTTCTTTCTCTTCTTTTCTCTTCCTCTTCTCTCTCTCCTTCCTCTTTCTCTTTCTTTCCTTCTCTTTTCTTTTTCTGATGCCCTGCTCGTCCTTTTCTTAATTTTTTTTTCTTTTATCTCTTTCTCTCTCTCTGTTCAACTTATCATCTTTAATATTATATATTAGTATAAATTTTATTATTATATTTTTAATAAATATAATACATTTTCTAATAATGTAAAATTAATTAAATCATATTGAAATATTTAAAATTCACACATAATACTTATAATATATATTATTTACTGAATTTAAAACGTATTATAGTTATTTATTATTATTTCTCTCATTAATGATATTAAAATAATTATTATATTAAAAATATATTACTTATGTTCTCCACGTGTATTAAAAAAATATTTATAATACATATGAAGTATCGAATTCAAAATGTATTACAAGAGTAGTTTTTATTTATTTATTTTTACTAATGGTGTCAAAAAATATTATATCTGTATTTTAAATATTTAAATACTATTTAAATTAGTTTATATGTTAATATATTAAAATTATGTCATTGCATTATATATGTATTTACATAAAATAAATTTTCTAGTTTAAAGAATAGTAAGAACATCATTTCCATAATATTTAATCTAAACTTAAATTTTAAATAATTAATTAATGTTTTTTTTAAAAAAAGAGAGAGAAAGAGAAAGGGTAACCCACATAAATGGAGGAGAAAGATTCTCTTTCTTTTTCTCCTTCTCCTTCTCTTTGCTATTTTTGGTAACAAAAGTATAATTATATTTGGTAAGAGCTAAAATTATGTTAAAACTCGTAATTTAGGTTAAATAATCTATTGTTTATGTAAATGGGCCTTTTATTAATTCAAGGTGAAATTACAGAAATACATAACATTTGGAAACTTAATTACAATTATTCCCTACCATTTAAAAAAATTACGAAATTCTCTTTTTTCGCTATTTCGCTGATACATAACACACATTTATAAACTATCAGTTAGTTTCACTAATACCTAAAAAAATTAAACAACCAATTAATTACTAATACATTTTTTAATATTTTTCAGTATATTAAAACTGATATAATCTAATTTTTAATAACTGATACACACAGATCATCAATAACCCTAAATTTCGCATTGTATCAATGCTGATGTTTATGTATCGACGTTTCTTAAAAAATAAGGGATGTCTAGTAATTTCAGAAAAAGTTGGTATATATTGAGATTATACATGTAAAGTATGAGATTTCTATAATTTAATTCAATCAGAAATGAACCGTGTGTAGGCCATAATGTGACCCATTTTTACAAAGTTGAGTCCGGTCCAAAATGGACAGACTCTGGATAGATAAAGAGTATAGGGAAAGGAAGTGTTTCTAAAACGGGAAACACTTTCCAATAGCGGCCTTTCCTCTCTTCTATAGTGCAGCTGTGAGGACTGAGGGCTTTGAGGATGTTTCAGTGGTGTCACTTTGAAAACTATCGTCTCTTGGCTTTTCGGGTCTGTAACTCCTTACATTTCTACGATCGTGGATCTTTGACTATCAACTTTTGAAGGTTCAAATGTCTTTTTGTCTCCTCTTCTTGCTCTTTTTCGCTTCTTTTCTGATTATCTTTTGTAGGTGGTTTGATTGGTGAAACTCTTACCATGAAGATCTCAGGTTCATTTACACATTCCAGATCCTGTGAGTGTCTTATGAAGCTTTGATTATCATTCCTTCTATTTGTTCCTCTTCATAATATTTGTACAAAGCCATGACAATATTTTTGCACAAGTCTTCAAAAAGGGGATTAATATTCGTCCTAAAAAATAGAAATTTCCCGTTAAGAAAAATATAATAAAACAAAGTTCACGTTCATTAAAGTTTCTTGAATTTGGACCCTAGTACATTTTATCAACTAATCACTACTTAATTTTTCCTTTATTTAAAGTAGGAAAAATTACATAACTAGGTAAACATATGATATGTATTTACATATAACATTATAGTTTGAAAAATTACAATTTATAGTTATAGTTAGGGTTTTGTTACTATTTTCTCTCTCCTCTCTTCCTCTCTCTTGCCTCTCTCCTCTCTCTCTGCAATTTCTTGCCAGATATACAATTACATATGTATACCAACTACATATATAAAATTGTTTTGATAGATATACATAGTCAATTCGATAGATATACATATACAATTCGCCTCTCTCCACTCTCAGTCCTCTCTCGCTCGCCTCTCTCCTCTCTCGCTCGCCTCTCTCTCTCTCGCTCGCCTCTCTCTCTCTCTCTCAACCTCGCTCGTTTCTCTCCTCCCTCTCACAATCTCGCTTGCCAGATATACAAATACACATGTATATTAGTTACACATATATAATTATTTAATAGATACACACATACAATTTGATAAATATACATATACAATTCACCTCTCTCGATCTCGCTCGCCCCTCTTCCCCCTCCATGTCACATAGCCGAAGTTATATTATGTAATTATGTAAAATATAACTATTTACCCATATTAAGTTTCGAGCCTAGTGTGATGACCTGCCACTTGACCAACCGGAAGGGGGAAGAATCTAGAGTCTTGTAGTGGTTTATGGAAGACTCTAGATTTGTGTAGAGAAGCCTTGAAGTCCTTAGAATTCTCTAGGCTTGTGTGGAGAATTCTAGAGAGGGGACTAAAGTGTAAATATTGAGGGGCTTGCATATAAATATTAATTATACTTTGACCCCAAGTAGGAAGTATAAATAGAGGGGGTCATTTCATTGTTAGGCATCCAGAAATTGTAAGCATTCTTCCCAGCATAATACAAGTCTTCTTTCAAAAGTTCTCTTTGTCTTCTCATATCTAGCGTTCTCTTAGACTTATTTGTATTTGCAAGATCGTGAAAGAGTTATGAGCAAATTGACAAGTGTTGCACGAGAGTCTTAGCAAGAGTTCTAAGTCCATGACACTAGGCTATTTATGAAAATTTCCCTTTAAAGTACTAGTAAAGGTAGCTCAGACGTTGTCCGGGCCCAATAAATAGATTTGATTAACTTTACACTCTTGTTTGTATAATTAAATTTAAAATATGATATTTTATTCATTTCAAGTTATTTGTCCTTTTTCTTGGTTCATCTAAAAGACAATGTCTCCCCCTTTTTTTTTTGATAACTTCTAAAATTTAACTCTTCAAATGACATGTTGCCACAAGATCAAAGAATATTTTTGATATATTTGAGTCAAATAATTTGACATGTCTTTAATTTAAGATCATAAAATTTATAAATTTTCATAATTTTTTTTGCCAAATTAAATAGGCCCAACATAGGTTTTTTTTTGTTGTATATTTTAAAAAAATTTAAACTATTAATTATTGCGACTTATAGTATATTAATTTATGTTGCACATATAAAATTTTGAAAGTCAATCAAAATTTTCTCTATTATTTAAAAATATTTTAAATTATTATGTCCCAATTTATGTAGCACAAATTGACAATTATTGCGACCTATAGTATCTTTTACATCATTTCAAGTAATATACATAAACCTTTTGATTTATTCATATTGTATTTTTTTAGAAGTACTTTCTTTTTTGACACAAATATAATCACTAAAAGATATTAAAATAGTTATTTAATTTTATTTGTCCAATTTAAAGAGAAATCTACCGAATATTTTTATGAACCTCATATAATAAAGAAGAGGATACAGACAACTCATGCAAACACATCGACGGAGAGATGTCTACTTCACCAAACTCTCTCTTATGTAATATGAGAAAACTAAATCCAAATTACCTAATAAAAGCATGCACATCTGTCCATATTCACTTTTCAAAGTAATGAATGGTTACAGATAATTGAAATTACAAAGGACCATTAAAAGTTATTTGAATATTACTATTGGTTTTTGTAGGTTTTTTTTAGCAAAGAAACTAAGAAAATAACTTAAAATTAGAGAGAAAAAATACTACAATGTTGTCAAAGGAAATTATTTTATTAATAATTCACATACATACATTTATAGCTATAAATTCTAACAAGAAAATAAAAAAGTATTATACTTATCTTTATCAATAAAAATTCAAATAAAAACAACAAAAAAACTAATACCTAAATTCTAGCCAAATAAGACTCTAGTAAAATAATTTAAAAATTCTAAAACTTAGCTACTGAATTTCGGTAAAATAAATTTTTTAAAGAAAATATAGCTAGTTATTTTATTTCTGCAATATCCTGAGACATATCTTCAACACTCCTTGGATCAGGAATTGTATATTGCAGTCTCATCTGAAATTGACCTCATGAATAAATCTGTCAATTCATCCTATCTCTTGCAAGACTTGTGCACATCTTTTGTTGGATTAAATAAGAAGTTTTACTTCTCATTTCAACTTGTAAAATTTTCTACTTATTGGAATCAAAGATTCGACAATATTTGTCTTCAAATAATAATATAAATCCATTTTTCATTCGCTGGCCAACACTCAATAAACTTTATCAATATCAAACACATAAAGGACATCTAAAATTATTTTTGTACCTGACTTGAATTGATTGCAACAGACTATTTTCCTTTTGCAGGAATACAATCACCATTTGCAATTGTGACTTTCTTATTTTCCAAAGGCGTAAACTCTTTAAAAAGATTTCTGTCGTATGTCATGTGACTTGTACAATCACTAATCAATCATCCAAAAAATAAATTTTTTTGGTTGCATAGTAGGTTGCCATAAATAAGTGGTCTTTTTCTTCGATGGTGACTTGGGCAACTGTTTCATCTTTTTAAAATTTGCTTTTGTAAATCACAGTTGCATGACCAAGTTGTTTGCAGATCTTGCACTATGCATTTGGTCTCTTCCAACATTATATGGAGGATGTCCATTTTTACCACAGTGTTGACAAGGTGGCTAATTCTTCAAGAATTTATCCTTGCTTTGAGTTTTGTGACTGGCTACTAATGCTCCTTCAACCATGTCATCTTGCTTCATAAGCCTTCTTTGCTCTTGTGCCTGCAATGTACTTAACAATTCTGCCAAGGTAATCTTGGACAAATCTTTTGTGTTTTCCAAGGTAGTTATAGATACTTCGTATCTTTCGGGCATAGTAACAAGAATTTTTTCAACAATTCTTGAATCTTTAAATTTAGTGCCAAACAATCTTACCTTGTTAACATTGCCAAGAAGACGGTCTGAGTACTCTTTGACAGTCTCAGATTCTTACATTTTTTGCCACTCGAATTTTCTTATCAAATTCAACATTTTCATGCCCCGTATTTTTTCATCTCCTGTGTATTCTTCCTTCAGATAATTCCAAATTTCTTTTGCTGATTTGAGAGCCATAACTCTCGTGAAAATTATTGCAGACGCACCAACAAACAAACTATGTTGCTTTAACTTTTGATTTTCTTATTTTCTTTTCTTTTTTATTTTTGATCTGGGCCACTGTGGAATTATCAGGCAACGGAAGAACATCATAATCTACTTCCACGGGAGAAAATTACATAGAATGCCCACCAAATGTAGTGATTTTGATATTTTGCCCTCCATAAGAGAAGTTTTACAAAAATGTTCCTTTTTTCATTTTAAGTTGAATTAAAGACATTTTTACCCCTCTGCACCTTAAATATCTTTTTTAAAAACTCTCTATGCTCAATTCCCTCTCAATTTTTCTATTTTTCTCTTTCTTTATTTTTCTTTTATTTATTATTTTTCTCCTTTGTTTCTTTGTCTTTT
>JBCEWC010011064.1:0-17044 GCA_038996855.1 Solanum aculeatissimum
AATAGGATTCTATATACTATTGTTATTCCTATTCCTATTCTTAGTAGGATCGTATTTACCTATTCCTATTCTAACAGGTCTTAATGGGTTTTTTCCTTTAACATCAAAGATGTTTTCAACAACAACATACTAGTGGAATCTAACAAGTGTGGTCTGGGGAGAGTAGAATGTACGTTGACCTTACCACTACCTCAAAAGGTAGAGAGACTGTTTCCTGGTTACCCTCGTCTCAAAAATGCATAAGCAGAATAAACTAAATAAGGAAAAAAGAAAAAGGAAAAAAGAAAGAACGACTAATAAAGAGAAACACATGATTGCATGTAAATTAACATACATAAGACGGAAAATGACAATATAGGATATAAAGACACGACTAATCCTATTACCCTACTATACCCAAAGGCCAGACATCAACCTAATCCTACTAACCTATTAGCTTGCTACTCTAATTCGTGACCTCCACTCCTTTTTATCTACTCTAATTCGTGACCTCCGCTCCTTTCTATCTAAGGTCATGTCCTCAGTGAGGTCAAGTTTCGCCATATCTTGTCTGATCACCTCCCCCCATACTTCTTCGGTCTACTTCTACTCCTTCGTGTAACTCCTAAATCCAACCACTCGCACCACCTAACAGGAGCATCAATACTTCTTCTCTACACATTTCCAAACCATTGCAGTTTCACTTCGCTCAACTTGTCTGCCACAGGGACCACCTCTAGCTTCTCCCGAATGATCTCATTCCTAATCTTATCACTCCTGGTATGTCTACACATCCATCTTAACATCCTTATCTCCGCGACCTGCATCTTCTGAATATGTGAGTTTTTGATTGGCCAACATTCCATCCCATACAGCAAAGACGGTCTATCCATCATTCTGCAAAACTTTCCTTTGATTTAGGTGGTCTCTTCTTATCACACAATACTCTAGAGGCAAGCCTCCATTTCGTCCATGCTGCCCCAATACGATGTGTGACATTATCGTCGATATCGCCACTACTCTGGATGATGGACCCCATTTGAAGTTCTCTCTCTTGGGAATAGGTTGAGTGGTGTAAAATATAGAGCCAATGGAACAATTTTCTTGTTGTAGTATTCCAAGAATAAGAGCTATTTGTAGGTGTACAAGTAAAGCTATCTAAGGAAATAAAACTAGAAAAGATCCCTAAAAATCTCTAAGATCCCTAAATATCTCTACTTATTATTATGTTATAAATACTAGATATGATTGTACATTTTGTAACACTCCCCCTCAAGTTGGAGCATAAATATTGTTCATGCCCAACTTGTTACAAAGATATTCCATCCGAGTTCCACTCGGAGGCTTCGTGAATATATTACCCAATTGCTCCCCTGTCTTCACATAGCCTGTAGAGATCACGTTCTCTTGAATCTTCTCGCGGACAGTGACAATCAACCTTAATATGTTTTGTCCTTTCATGATACACTGGATTTGAGGCAATATGTAGAGCAGCTTGATTCTCACACCAAAGTTTTGTTGGAAAAGAAGGATTCAAACCAACCTCAGCTAAAAGGTGTTGTATCCATAATATTTCACATGTGGACTGAGCCATGGCTCTATACTCAGACTGCACTAGATCGAGATACAACATTTTATTTCTTACTCCGCCAAGATACTAGATTTCCACCAACAAAGATGCAATAGCCAGTAGTTGATCTTCTATCAATTCTTGATCCAGCCCAATCTGCATCTGCAAAATATTCAACGCGAGTATGTCTGTGGTCGCTATACAATATGCCAAGGCCAGGAGCTCCTTTCAAATAACATAGAACTCTTTCCAAGGCAGCTCAATGTTTGACTGTTGGTACAAACATGAATTGACTGACAATACTGACTGCATAGGCAATATCTGGATGAGGTTAAGTAGTTCAATTTCCCAACTAATCTTCTGTATCTTTCCGGAGCATCAAAAGGTCAACATCATCCTTAGTAAGATGTACATTAGGATCCATTGGTGTGCCACATGGTTTTGCTCCCAACTTTCTCGTTTCTACAAGTAGGTCAAGTACATACTTTCTCTGAGATAAGAAAATTCCATGCTTGCTTCTTGCTACTTCTACACCCAAGAAGTATTTCAACTGTCCAAGTCTTTGGTATGAAATTTGGCATGTACAAACTTCTTGAGAGAAGAAATTCCAGTACAATCATCTCCTATAATAACAAGATCATCAACATAAACAACTAGGAGAATAATACCAGTCACCGACTGTCGGTAGAAGATTGAGTGATCACACTTGCTCTTTTTCAACCTAAACTCCTAAACTACATCTCTAAATTTTCCAAACCATGCACGAGGACTCTGCTTTAGACCATACAAAGATTTTCTTAAATGACAAACTTTTCCATACTCCCCTTGAGCAACAAATCTAGGCAGTTGCTCCATATACATTTCTTCATGGAGATCACCATGAAGGAAAGCATTCTTGATATCCAGATGATTTAAAGGCCAATGTTGAGAAGCAACTAAGGAAATAAATAGAAAAACAGAGGTAAGCTTAGCTACAGGGGAGAAAGTGTCCACATAATCTACCCTATAAGTTTGAGCATAGCCTTTAGCCACTAGTCTAGCCTTAAGTCTTGCGATAGAACCATCAAGATTGACTTTGATGGTAAAGACCCATTTGCATTCTACAACTTTCTTTCCCTTGGGTAAATCCACCAAATTCCTAGTGTGATTTTCATCTAGAGCATGTATCTCTTCAAGCATTGCATCATGCCATCCAGGATTAGTCAAGGCTTCTTTCACTATTTTGGGAATAGAGATAGGGTCTAGAGAGCCAATCAAACAACTAGATGCTGGAGATAAGTGATGATGTATACCTTTCTGAAGAGCAATAGGAAGGTCAAGATTTTCCGAAGAATCAAGTGGAGGAGGAACCGATGATGACGGAGTTGATGTAGGACAAGTATCATCATTACCTTGCCTCCTCGAGTAAATTTGAACAATTGGTGGTCTTGTTGGAACAGGTGAAGCAAGTTCTGGAGGCATACTAGTTGACTGATTCTCAATAAACGAACTAGCAGATGGAAGAACATCATCTGATTGTTTTGTTTTAGCATGAGTAACCTGATAGACCAACCACTTATCTTCCTCCTCCTGACTTGTAGAAACGGGAGGTGCATAGAAGAATAGTGTAACTTCTGAAAATACCACATCAGTAGACACTAGGTATTTGCCAAGTTCAACAGAGTAACACCGATACCGTTTTTGATAGCCCAAGAAAACACATTTTAACGCCTTTGGATCCAATTTGGTAACAGATGGCCGAACCTCTTAAACATAACATGTGCTCCCAAACACCTTAGGTTCCAACGGGAATAGTGATTTGTTTGGAAAAAGAACACTATAAGGCATATTACTTGCCAACAAAACTGAGGACATGCGATTTATCAGAAAACAAGTTGTAGAGACTGCATCAACCGAAAATTGTTTCGGGACTTTCATTTGGAACAAAAGTGCCCGAGCTGTCTCAAGTAGATGCCTCTTCTTCCTCTCAGCAACTCCATTCTAGAAGGTGTATCAACACATGAAGACTGATGAAGAATACCATGGTTTCTCATGTAAGATCGAAATAATTCTGACATATATTCTTTAGCATTATCACTCCTTAGAATCCGTATTGAGGCATTAAATTGAGTTTTGGCTTCAGCACAGAAGGCAGTAAAGTGAGTGAACACTTCAGATCAACTCTTCATAAAGTAAATTCAAGTCATTCGAGAATAATCATCTACAAAATGACAAAATATTTGTGCCCAGTTTTAGAAACAACTTTACATGGTCCCGAAACATCTAAATGTACTAACTCAAAAGTAGACTCAACTCGCTTATTAATCCTTGGACTTAATGGACTGCGATGATGTTTTGCAAACCGACAAGATTCACATTCCAATGAAGAAATATCATGGAACTGAGGACAAAGCTTCTTTAACAGTGGTAGAGAAGGATGTCCCAATCGACAATGTGCCTCAAATGGAGAGACGACAATAGAGCATGCAACAAATCGAGGCTCCCATTCATCCGGAAAGAATGAAATATAACAATTAAGATCTCTAGTAGCTTTGCGTATAGAAATCAGATTAAAAGCCAACTTAGATTTAGTATAGATGACAAAGTAATAGATGAGGTTGGTTTAATAGTCCCATATCCAATAGTGTTACAAGTTGATCCGCCATCTACAGTAACTGGAGATGGTGCTTTGTATGATCGAAAGCTAGAAAAAATATTAGAATTACCTGTCATGTGATTTGTGGCACCTGAATCAATGACCCATTTATTTGAAGAGGTGATGAGACATGTTTTAGTTGACTCAGTAAAAGCATTAACTGAAGTAGATTCGTTCAATGATTTCTGATATTGAGAGAATTTAGAAAAATCTTTCGTGGAAACCAAAATCATGTTATCAGGCAATGAACTGGAAGCAATCATTTTCCAAACTCACAATATTGAAATAAATTGATAGACAATTGTCCAAAGCTGAAATTATCCAAGTCTGTGTTGGACAGAAATAGAACTCCAATCTTGTGAATCACGTGAAACAAATCATCGAATCAGACCAACAAAGTAGCTGCAGAATCTGTTGCCTATGCAAAGTCTGTTCTAAGGCTGTCAAACGTGGTTATGTGATCTGAAACCACTGCAAAACAACCAAAAATATCAAGCAACCACCTCCAACAGTCACACAACTACCAGAAAAGTTATCAATTTTCCGGTGGAGTTGCTGATGCAATACTGGCAAATCAGAAGGCTAGACTTTGATACCATGTAAAATATAGAGCCAATGGAACAATTTTCTTGTTGTATTATTCCAAGAATAAGAGCTATTTGTAGGTGTACAAGTAAAAATCTATCTAAGGAAATAAAATCAGAAAAGATCCCTAAATATCTTTACCTATATTATGCTATAAATCCTTGATGAAGTTCCATCTCAACAGGAAAATACTCTGAGTTTCTTCCCACTGTTCTTATCTGAGTTTTGGCTCCGTCGTACATGCCCTTTATCACCCTAATATATACCATTGGAGCACTTTTCACCCCTAGACACCTCCATAAGACATTCCTCAGAACTTTGTCATAAGCCTTTTCGAGATCAATGTACACCATATGAAGGTCCTTCGTTCTTTCCTTATATTTCTCCACTAATCTCCGAACAAGATGAATTCCTTCAATTGTCGACCGCCCCGACATGAATCCAAACTGATTCTCTGAGATAGACACTCATTTTTTCACCTTCATCTCCACCACTCTCTCCCAGACCTTCATAGTGTGACTTAACAACTTGATACTCCTGTAATTGTTATAGTTTTGGACATTACCCTTGTTCTTATACAATGACACTATTGTACTCCTCCATTCATCGGGCATCTTGATAGTCTTCATAATAGTATTGAACAGTCTAGTCAATCCCTCTATGCCATCCTTGACCATGTTCTTCCAAAAATCTATGGTAATCTCATCGGGTCCGATCACCCTCTCTCTGTTCATCCTTTTGATTGCACGTTTAACCTCCTCAGCTTTGAACGGCCTGCAATAACCAAAATCTCGATGACTATCGAAGTGTGCCAACTCACCTAACTCAATATCTCTATCTCCTTTTTCGTTTAAGAGTTTAAGAAAGTATGCTTGCCACCGTAGCTTAATGAAAGTCTTATCCACCAACACCTCACGCTCCTCATCCTTGATGCACTTCACTTGGTCCAAGTTGCGTGCATTCCTTTCTCTCTCTTTAGCGACCCTATACAATCTCTTGTCCTCGCCTTTAGCACTTAGCTCCACATACATGTGCTCAAACGCTGTAGTCTTAGCACTCGTCACCGCTATCTTCACTTCTATCTTTGCCATCTTATAAATCTCCTTAAGCTTTCTTTTTTCATCCTCATCCCTACACTCCAACTGCTTTGTATATGCGATCTTCTTAGCTTTCACTTTACCTTGGACTTCGTCATTCCACCACCAATCGCCTTGACATCCACCAAAGGACCCTCTCGAAATCATAGTACCTCGGTAGCTACTTTTCTACTGCAACCAGTAGTAGTGTCCCACATATTGTTCACATCTCCGCCACTACTCCAAGCCTCCAAACTACTTAACTTTTATTTCATCTCTCGTGAAAGAGTCAGGCCTCCCCATTTAATCCTCGGTTGGGCGTTAATAACCTTCTTCTTCTTTTCTCTCTTAATCTCTAAATCCATCATTAGAATCCTATGTAGAGTGGAAACATTTTTGCTCGAAATAACCTTACAATTCTTACAAAGGCATCTATCGCCCTTCGAGAGAAGTAAGTAATCAATCTGAGTCTTAGTTATTGTACTACGAAAGGTAATTATGTGATTTTCCCTCTTCGGGAAACATGAGTTAGCAATAACTAACTCAAAGGCTTTGGCAAAATCCAAGAGTGACGTCCCACCTCCATTCCTCTCCCTAAAACCAAAGCCTCCATGAACATCTTCAAACCCGCTAGTAGTTGCCTCAATATGCCCATTAAAGTCTCCCCCAATGAAGATTTTTTCTGTCTCTAGTATGCCTCTCACAACCTCATGCAGATCTTCCCAAAAGAGTTTTTTAACTTCCTCATCCATGTCCACTTGAGGCGCATAAGTACTAACTACATTCACTGCATGTCTACCAATCACAAGTTTAATAGACATCATCCTATCATTAAACCTCCTAACCTCAACCACATAATCCCTAAGGTCGTTATCTACTAGGATACCTATTCCATTTCTATCCCTAGAACCACCCGAGTACCATAACTTAAACCCGTCTATGTCCCGAGCATTGATACCTACCCATCTGGTCTTCTGAACACGCTATATTAATATGTCTTCTCTTAGGATTCTTCACTAACTCTATCGATTTCCTTGTAAGTGATCCTATATTCCATGGTCCTACCCTTAACTTAAATAAGCCTGTGCCCCTCTTACCACCCCTACCCCTTACCTCCGACTCCAACCGACGACATGACCCTAATCCACCATTCGATCTTGACGCCACTAAACTATGAACTAATAACTCACTAAGCTGCAAAGATCAAACAATCAGGTACAAATCAAGACGGATAATGCTGAGGATCAGATTGCTTATGAAGGACCTGATTGCTCTGATTTGGATGAGAATCTCCAAAAGGCTTTCTATAAGTATCTGGAGATTAGGGGTATCAAGCCCAGCACAACCAACTTCTTGTATGAGTACATGATCAACAAGGATGGCAGAGAATACAAGATGTGGCTTAAGAATTTGAAGAAATTCATTGAGGCGTAGGTTCTACTTGTCGCATAAGTTTTGATGTTTTAGTAGTGTAATTTTAATTTGGCAACATCGTCTGTATCAATGTCAATGTCAATGCTACGATTGTGAGTCTTTTAATTGTTTTTGCTATATCATTTATAAGTCATGATTCAAATAAAAATAAAAAATTCTGACCGAAAGATGCTGATCGGAAACGTCACCGGAGAATTCTTGTAATTGTGGGCCGAAACCGCCAGAAAATGTAGAGGGTCGTCGGATCTCACCAAGTCTGATGCCTCAAAAATATATGGTCGCCGGAACTCGCCGCAAAAGAAAGAAAGAAGAAAACTTGGATTTCTTGTGTTTGCCGGAAATGAAAGAGAGAAGAAGAGATTGACGATGGCTAAAGATTTCCAATTTCTTGCTAGGGCTCGCCAAAAAACCAACAGAACAAGGAGTTTGTCGGAAAACCAGCAAAATGAGGAGTTCGCCGGGAAAGGGTTGTCACTTTATGAACACGTCGCCGGAAAAGATATGCAGTGGCTTTGTCACTTTAGGTCTCTAGAGAGAGAAATTTCAATAGCGATAATAGTGTCATGATGCATAATATGATAAGAGAAATGGGTGAAATGTCATATGGGAAGAGTATGCTAACAGCAAAATATCCATATTGTGGAGAGTTGATAAATCCGTTAAAAGGATTTGGAGAATGATCCAAAAAGTTACCCTTCGGGGTGACCCAGTAGTTTGGGCTTTTGACTTCCATGTTGGAGGTCTCAAGTTCAAAACCCCTTGCCAGCGAAAGGAAGGGATTTGCGTTCTGGGTCGATTAGGTTACCTCTCCTAAGTGGTTTGCGAGCTATTGCATAAGAGTGGGGTTTTTACCCTATGCGCAAATGGTAGCGGCTTCGGGTTTCCTTTGTCATAAAAAAAGGAATGATCCGAATAGTTACTTTTTGGAGCCTCTGGAAGGAGAGAAACAACAGATGTTTTGCTAGAATCTCAACCTCTGTTTGTACTTTCAAGGCTAATTGTTTAGTTAGTTTATATGTTGGCACTTTCTTTGTCCCGTAAACAACATGAATAACTTTTTGGATTTTGTTAGTTCCCTTCGCTAGTACAATCGAGATGTAGGGATTTCTTTGGGATGATTTTACAGGTCTTTTGGGAAGCATGCTTCATGTAATTGTGCTTGAAGTAGCTTCTTTTGTTCCTTTTAAATTTTCATCTTCTTGATGCTTTTTTAATATTATTTGACCACTTTACCCACAAAAAAAAACTAATTTGGGTTTGGTATGCACAAGTGAAGGACCAGACCAAAGTTCTAAACAATCGAACTTACGCACGCCCACCCCTAATTCAAGATAAGGTAAAAGAATCTCTTGTGCAAAAATGTAGGGAAATACAAAAGTCAGCAAAAATAAACCCCGTGTACAGGGAGGCGGATAAAGAATATAAAATGAAGAAGTGGAGAACACTAGAGTACAAAAATGAAGAAGCAATCAGAAGGCTACTACAAAAAATGAAGTGGAAGTAGTCCTGATCGTGGGCTTGATGAATGTGTGATTGATGTTTTTAAATCTTCTTTTGGTTTGGTTTGGTTTTTGAGTAGAAGGGATAAATAGATAGTTGTAGCTGATAAAAGTCTTGTCGAAGTACCTATATGCTAATGAAGTTAACAGAAGTACTGCATGAAGTTCTTGATTTTATCATCAAATCTTAAAGCCCCTATTAACTTTCAGCTTGCTTTGGTCCTGGCTAGAGGCGGATTCAGGATTTTTGTGAAGGGGGTTAAACATATAAAGAAGTAAGTCGAAAAATAGAGGAGAATGGGTTGGAGAAGAAAAAAATAAATCTTAATATGCTAAATTTAACTTGTCTTGTCATGTCACCTTTTGACATTTCTTCCTTCTTTTACCCTACTTCATTGAGTCTTCTTAAAAATATTTGTGATTTTTTTCTTTTATTTTATAATGTTCTTTATTTTGAATATTTTTAAATTAGCATTTATTCAAATCATATGTTACTTTAAAAATTTGTCAAGATTCTTTAAATTGAGTTATTAATGTTATAATGCATATTTAAAAGATAAATAATGACATCGCCAATTTTTAGTTCGTATATTCAATTTATAGAGTTTGCCATTTGTAAAAAAAATCAAAACAAATGATGAATAAATCAAGTAAGTTTAGTTTATATCTCTCTAGAATAAAACTGAAAAAAAAGAGAAAGAAATATCATGAATATTCATGTATTTTTAATTTCTTTGTTCAAATAAATTTTATTTACCTTATTTTTTCTTAAAAATAATTCTATCTCAATTTCAAGTTTAAGAACAATTTTTATTTTTTAAAGAGTTCCTTTGAATTAGTATATAAAAAGGGAGTTATGTAAAAATAAAATGAGCAATAAAGCTAAGAAGAATAAAATGCAAAAATAAAAATAATTTGCCTAATAAATTTGAACTAATAGAAATTGAGAAGGAAAATAACATAAACAAAGTGAAAAAATAGATAAAGCTCCACAGTGGGTCCAATCATAGAATTGGGATTTGGAGCCCATCTCATCTTTGCAATTGGATTTTCCAAGGTCGAAAAAAGGATCAAATCGTTCTTGCAGGGAATGGAACCCAGAACATTGGGGAGATTCCTGAACACCCTTAGCCACTGAGCTAGACCCTTTGTTTGAGTTCAAGGGGGTTCATTTTAGTATATTTCCTCATTGAAACAGAATTTGACCTTGTATATACGGTGTAATTTTTCGACGTCCAAACCTCTGACCTCCATGTATATCTGCCCATGGCCCTGGCCTTATTATTTCTGAGATATTCTGAATAAACTTCCTTACACCCCATTTCTTGTTCTTCAAGCATATGACTGTCTGCTGCTAGATTGTTTTACTTTTGGAAGCATAGGAGGAGGATGACTCTTAATATCTGCAGATACAAAATTGCAGAATTGTAGTTGCTAAACTGAGTTACTGTAGCTTTGATTCTTGTATCTCAACACATTTTTCAGTTTGAGCACTCCAAATCTGCCGTTGTCAGTTACTGAATGTTATTATCTACTTACCAATCAGCACTAGTATTCAAACACCCCTTTCTTGTTGGGTGCATTATCTGCATTATTGACGTATTAATCTATTCTAGTTGCAGTTTACTGATTTGCCATTAGATCTGCTTTCTTCGTTTCCTTCTACTGAACCAAGAATTTGTTGTGATCTCCGTGCAGTCTCTCTATGTTCATATACCATCCCGTCATCCGTCTTCCTTCCCGGAATTGGAATTGCCAACCCTGTTGCAGGTAATTGCAGTATACATTGTGATACTCTAAAAAGGTTCAATTCTCGTAGAAAATTGGTTTATCAGTTCATATTTCTTCTGTTCTATTAGGACTTCAATGTAGTTGTAGAATTTTAGAAAGAAGAGATTTATATCTTTTTCAATGTATTTACATCCCATGAGCAAAGGTATTTATACAAAATGTCCAATGACTAATCTACAAAAGGAAGTCAATTACAGTAATTACAACAAATTAATTAGAATAAAGATATCCCATAATCAATCTAGTCGATACTAAACTTGTTTGACGAAGTGCTGCACTGATCCTTTCTGATGACAAGTGCTGCACTGATCCTTACCGCTTTATTATTTCATTTTTGTCAAGAATACTTTCCTCTTTGACCCCTGCTAATTTTCTTGCAATGTCAATGTGCTTGCAAGCAAATCAGGGACTGAAGATACGCTCAAATCTTCCATGATATTTACTCCGATATGATTCTGTTCTTTTCTTTTCCCAACTATTTGTCTTTTAGAAGAACTTAAGGTCTGTGTTCTCCCAGCATGTACTTGGGTTAGAGTGATGTTTGCTTTTCTGTTTCTTTTTTCAAATAACCTGCCTCTTTAATGAAGTATCTTTGTCTTGCAAAATGATTGTTCTTGCTTTTGGATTACTTTTCAGTCAGCAGCTCTCCTTTCTGTTGGGCTTCTATATGAGGGATCGGCACATCCCCAAACAATGCAAATTCTTCTGGTACTTTCTCTAAATCTCCGAGGTTTATACTCTTCTGGAGTTTTCTTGGATCATCTGTTGATCAAGTGTTGAGCAGTCATTATGTATTATTGGGTAGTTGGTTTCGATATGTCAGGATGCGTCTCCCCTTGTTCAAATATATCTAACTTTTGTTGTTCCCAATCATAGTTAGGAGTGGTGGCTACTGAAAGCTAATTGGAGTAGTGGGACAATTCATCTTAAAATAAATTTGTTCCTCAAGGAGTTGGTGTAGGGAAATAGCAGATTTATTTGTATCTACCTAGTTGTTCTGGCATTAAGGTGAAAGGATTAAGGGATCGTTTAGTAGAACGTATAAGAATAGTGTTGAGTAGGATGTATTAGTGATATTGAGATTATTTCTTATTCACTGATTAGTTTGGTCATTGGTGTATTAAGGACAGTTCTGTCTTTAACCATGCTTATCCATATATTGATAATGCTTGTATGGTTGATACCACGATTTGCTTAGTTATACACCCTATTATACTGAATAGGATGTATAACTAATAGGCTAAACATTCTACCAAACTGAGGATTAAACAATACCATGACAAATACATGTACTATTTTCTCTAATTAATCCTACCAAATGATCCCCAAGTGATTATAGATAGTCTATACTAGTGCTAGCAAAATGGATAAAATATTAGAGTCTTTGCTCAATCTGACCAGTTAAAATGGGCTGGATAGCTAATTTTAATTGCAATGGCCTCTTTATTTCTTTATGTTCAAAAAAACAAGATTGTTTAGATCCGCTGGGACCCAATAAAGAGTGGATCAATCATATTACCCGCTCTATAAAATTGATAACTGGCTGACCAAATACAGATCACGAGGACTAAAGATGTGAAGAAGACTGTGAGAGATACCAGCTAGCCGTGAGAGTGAGCTGCATTTTATTATCCATATCCCACTGTAGACCCTTGTAGATGCTGCCTCCATGTGTTCTTTCCTCTCGTCTTTTTTTACTTTTCTAAAGTGTAAAGGGAGCTGAGAAATGGTTACATGAAGAACCAAAAGGAATGATGGAGAAACAGATAGGTCTGACTGAAGAAAACCATCTATTTTTTTTAAATTTAGAAGTGCATTTTAAAATTCCTTAATAGCTTCTAAGCATATAGTTTTATTTTTAAAAGAAAATATCAACATTTCAATTTCTGAGATCAATTCAAAAGTTCATAATTTAATCTTTATAATTTGACTTTGTTTCATTGGACTGAGAAAATAGTTGTAAATCCTAGATTATTGCTTCTGGAAAAATTATCCATGTTATTACACTCAAATATTTTCATATTCAGCATTTGTTTTGAAAGAGATGCACTCAAAATTTTGATCTTGTAAAATCATGGATGGAAGTACCCAAATTATCCATCCATTCAACCCCAAATTTGACCCCTACCGAATATGGGTGTGTCGGATGCTTTATACAATTTTTTGCCTAACCCGTTTTCAACCTGTCCATATCCGATCTGCCCTGTCCATTTGCTAGCATTAGTACATACTCCATACTGATCTTGCTTGCATGCAAGAAGCGATGCTTCGTGTTTGACCAAAATTGAAAATTAGTGTTGATCCAAGTTTTATGCATGCTATTCATGAATTCAATCACTGATAACCAGTTTGCAGGGTGAAATAGGTCGTAGAAGTGGAGGAGATAATGTACTTGAAAGGGAGGGATATGCAGTTGCAGCTGGGTTTTCACTGGGATTGGTTGCCTTGGGTATGATTGAAAGTTCACATGCATTATTATGGCCAATGTCTGTTTCTTAGTATTTTTTTAAAAAAACTGAAGGTCGTGGAGAAGATGCTCCTGGCTTCGTGGACGCTTTGGTTGATCGGTTATTCCTGTACATTGGCGGAAAGGAGCCTCAAAATGTATATGCTTGCAGAATTTGTCTCCTGTTTTATGCGATAAGATTCCAAACTTATGGTTTATGACTAAAGTGATGTTCTCATTTTCTTTGAATAAATTCTTCAAACTGATCTTCAGGAGAGGTTCCATCTTTTTGCTCCATCTATTGATGAACTTAATCGGAGTGCAGGGCAGGTTGGGTCATCTTGTCGCTCCACAAATATTATATTACTGCTATTCTTATCAGACTTAGCAATAGGTTCCAATCATCCGAAGCTGTACCATTTCTCTTGCAGATAATGGACGGCACTGCAGTCAATGTTGATGTTACTGCACCTGGAGCCACCATTGCCCTTGCTCTTATGTTTTTGAAGGTAATTTAGACATAATATTACTTTTTCTTTAGAGATAATCTCGCAGACAACTTTCTTCTGATCATTAATTTTGCTTTCAATCCATTGCAGACAGAGTCAGAGTTGGTCTATTCTAGGCTATCTGTCCCGCAGACACATTTTGATTTACACTATGTTCGACCTGATTTTATAATGCTCCGTGTCATTGCTCGGAATTTGATAATGTGGAGCAGGTAAAACATGCTCTCAACACTTCCCAATCGGCGATGACAGTTATAAGTTGCTTCTCAGGTCTGACTATGGTTTAATTTCCTCTAGAGTTCATGCATCTGAAGAATGGATTCAATCTCAAATTCCAGCGTTTATTCAAAATGGTCTTAAAGGCTTTGGTGATACCATGAGTGACACAGATGAGATAAATGCTGATGCATTTGTTCAGGCATATGTTCACATAGTGGTTGGAGCCTGCATTTCTCTTGGTAAGCCTAAGTTCTGAAAGACAGCTATTGCCTCTTGTCTGTTGACCAGCTGCTATTCTATTTTGTGCCAGACTTGAGATTTTGATTTCCAACAGTTTCACCAATTTATATACATAACAATATGCTTTAAATGGTTTTGAATTGTGAATTTAAATGCATTACCAACAATAGAATTAGTAGTATTTGGGAATTCAAATGCAGTATCAATGATGGATTCAATACTGTCTTCTACCATTGCAATCACAATTTGTGAGCCAAAAATAGCTCTTTATCACCTTTCTCATCAACATGTGTCAAGTAAGATGAGAGGAGAGTTCATCTAAATCAGTGCTAAAGAAGGTTGCATTGAGTTTGATTTGGGAGGGCCTATCAGGTTTTAGAGATGTCAAAAATAATGTTAATAACTGATGAGTGAAAAATAGCTCAGTCCCAATGTGAATTGTGTTAAGAAATGGACCTTCAGCTTAAAACCTGCACTGGAGTTTAACAGAAACTGTTTGGGTAGACTGATCTGCACTATTTTTCATTACTTGGAGAACTATCAGTTCTCCATTTTATATATGAGGGATAAGTTGAATCAATGCACAAAACATAAAGGACTATGTTGATCCTTTCCTCAGCTTAACTCTGAGAAAAGACCCAGCTGCCTTTAGTGGTTGCCTGGTTGATACCAGAAGAAGGATCTAGTACACAATGCTAGGTCTTGCATGTCATGGTAACCTTAAATTTTCTGCTTCTGAAGTTTATCACATAATTCTAGATCTTTGCAATGCAGCAGCTCTTCTTTTTCTTCATCAAAGCAGCTTTGTCAATGGTCTGTTAATCTTACCGTGCTGTGGTGACTGGATCTGCAGTTCCCTTCTTTTCAACGTGCTCCAACAACTCACTTTTCATTTTTTTTCTTTAATACCTGCAAACGGACCATGTTTATGACTTATCCAAGGGTTGGAGATTAAGCCTGTTCCAAAAAGGATTGACTTGCTTATTCAAACTATTTAGACTAATAATATAACGTGCATATATAATATGATGGAGTTCAACATCACATAGTTTGATGGAAATTTTTAACTGAACTGCTTGTTCACATTTCAAGTTACTCCCTCTGTCCCATTTTAGGTGAAAGTGTTTGTCCGGGCACAAACTTAAGAAATTAAGGAAGATTTTTGACATGTAAGCCTAATGTACGCAAAGTACCAAAATTATCCATTTAAACAAGTGGTGATGAGAGTTCACATGTTATACCATTTTAAATGACTGGTGGTAAGGGTTCCAAAGAGTCATGTCCTTAAATATGAAATGGGGTTATTAAAATTAAATATTTTTCAAAAAGAGAAAGGTGTCATTCTTGTTGGGACAAATTAAAAAAGGAGGGATGTCTTAAAATGGGACAGAGGGCATGCAACATGTGATGCGTGGTTTGTGAATGTCACAGGTTTGAATTGTGTTACAGATAAAAGTTTGATATTTAAGTGGAGAGGGGTAGAGGAGTGGGTCCATTATCCATCGCGTTGTGCTCCACTGGTCTTTGTATATTCCTCGATTATTAAGAAAAACGATGGGATGGAGGGAGTAGTATTTTAACTCTTTCCTGCCACACATCTTTTCACTCGACTTTCTAAATTTTCAAAGTTTATTTTAAGATTCTATACCGAGTTCAATATAATCTGTTTAAACAATTTAACTCTAAAACTCCATGAACAAAAGCAGGCAGAGATATGAATATTCTTGAAAGTTGCAGAATATAACTTTTATAGTAGCATGGCTCTTTCAGAAGTTGGTGGAAAGTTCTTTTGCAATACAATAGTATTTCAATATACTCCAACTGCAGAAAGCTTGGACGACTAATGAAAGTTGAAAGTGAAAGAAGATATGTTAAGTGTTGCTTTCCTGAAATACTTTGTACTGGGAAACTAAATAATGTCGCTTTGTTTGTTTAGTGAACTACGTGGGGTTGGGTTGTTGGAAAATTCAAAAAATCTGGTTCTTGCATATGGAGAGTGGAAACAGAAGCCAATCAATTTTGAGTAGATGAATATTCCGACTTAAAACATTTTACCTATGATTTCTAATCTATCCTTGTGTGATTCCTGTTGAAGTATATACTAGGGGGTACATGCAGAATATCCAATTCTAAACAGACTCCCAATTCATTAGATAGAGAGGATTTTGTAAAAAATTGAGAAAGAAGAAGTCATTATTTTGGATTTTTTTTCCTAATAAGCTTCCTCAGGCTACTTCCCTCTCCATGCACGACTTCTTTCTCCTATTTCTTTCTCTCTCCTCATGCCACTTCGATCCATTAACTGTTTTCTTGATTTCTTGTTCTATTCTGCCTTAGTTTTCTTGTTTCTTGTGCAACCAACTTATTTTGTTGGGTGGTTTCTTTTTTGAGTTAGGGTCAAGGTCCATTTCTTCACATGGTATTAGAGTCAAATCCATCCTAATTTGGGAATGCCCAGTGGTATTAGAACATGCTCTAGATGTCTAGTGCTAGGTGTGAGAGTGCGGAGTGTGTGTATTTTAGAGCCCACATTGGTATAGGTGATGAGTCGCAAAAACGCTCATCATTTGACGCTTTTCTAGTAAAATATTTGCAAGTTCTCAAGCAAATTGTTTGCGTTTAATGTTTTGTGTAGTGCATTTTCAGGAAAATCAGGCAAGGCACGAACACCGTGGATATATGAAGGAAAAGGCCAAAAAAACTGGGCAAACATTGGTCTCAAACGGTCAGAACTCACGGACCGTGTGACCTTTAACGGGTCGTGAAACTGGCCGTGAGAGGTGACAGAGAGTGGCCGAAGCTGAATGAGGCGAAAATGATACAAGTCTGGTCACACGAAAGGAGTGACGGCCCGTGTAACCTTTAACAGGCCGTGTATCTGCTCGTTAAACATGACAAAATTTAGGTTGTGGAAGTGTCAAGGATTTGAGGCTAAGTGGAAGTGAACGGATCGTGTGACGAGCCATTGGAAAACTGACGGACCGTTTCATGCACCGTTAAACATCACAGAATCAAGGCCAAAGTGTACACGCGAGAAACATCCTAAGGCAAGTCAGACGGA
>JBCEWC010011065.1:0-17042 GCA_038996855.1 Solanum aculeatissimum
AGGACCAAGCCACAAGTCGTCTCTAAAGAATTACTATGACCAAGTTGTGGAAGGTCGCAAATGAGGATTAACGACCTAAATTCCAAGATATAAATGGTCTATTTGAGACTAGATATTTGGTCTCTAAAAAAGATATAACGACCACACTTTTTTGCCGTCTGAACAAACATATATGGACTAGGTTCTAGATGGTCGCAAATGAGGATTAATGACCAAAATTCCAAGATATAAATGGTGTATTTAAGACTAGATATATGGTCTCTAAAAAGTGTATAACGACCACATTTTTTCCCGTCGCAAAAAACATATAGGGACTAGCCTTTAAATCTCGTCCTAATTGGCTATTAGCGAAGGAAGCATTTGCGACGACTGGGGACCATAATTTTATGGTCCTAAATTACTCATTTGGGACCAAATTTGAACTTTTAGGGACCAAATTTCCCTTCCTTAGAGACAGTTTTTCTTGTAGTGCTAATTAAGCTCACACTATAGTTATTTTTATAATTCCTCTTATATTAACTAATAATGAAGGCATAATACATAAATGTGTCTTTTAACTTGGCCTCAAATGACTTTATGCCTTCTAACTTTGGGTGCACAAATAGGCACTCAAAATTAAGTAAACTCGAACAAATAAACTCATTAGTCCTACGTGGCATCCTACATTATAATTTTGAATCCTATGTAGCATTCTACGTGTATTATGCTATGTAGGATGTGTGAGTCTACTTGTTCAAGTTTATACAAGTTTAAGTGTCCGTTTGGATTGACTTATTTAGGTGCTTTTAAGCCAAAATAATTTTAAAGAAGTTTTGAAGTATTTGAGTAAAGTTAAAAAGTATTTATAAGTATTTATTTTCAAGGAAAAATAACAAAAATAAGCCAAAAGCTAATCCAAACAGATTCTAAGTATCTACTTGTGTACAATCAAAGTTTGATGATATAGATGTCAGCTAAAGCCAAGTTAAAAAATACATTTATGAATTATGCCATAATGAAATAAAGATAAATCTTATAACATGCATATAACTTTAATTCTTTTTAAAAAAAAACTTACATACCCTCAGTTCAATTCAAAATCAATTTCAATTGAACTCACAAATCCCATCTCAAAATTTTATTGCCACACAAAATCTTGAATTCACTATATAGGTTCATTTTGAAGTTGCAATAGGCTAAATGTGGGCTTTGTAATGGACAAGCAATTGATCTCTTGAAGGTAAATATTCCTTGTTTTGAGTGCAATATTCATCTCTCCAAGCACAAAAATTTGGAAATTGTTCACTTGTCACCAAAACAACTCCAGATACTTCTTCAAGAACTCCCAAATAAAGTGCCACGGCATTTGCAACAATATCAGCAAATCCAAATTTGTCACCCACAAAAAACTTCTTATCCTTGAGCTCATCATCAAGAATTTTCAGCAGCTCATAAACTTCCTCTTTAGCTTTCTTTAGCTCCTCTCCTTTGAGGATAAAACTATTCCTTATTGCTGGTGCCTGCACAACAATCAAAACTTAAATTTTAACAAAATATTTACTCAATTATGGAGATAGGAATATACAACAATAGTCAATAACAATAAGGGGTCGTTTTGGTATCTGGTTAGAGTTATAAAGATACTAATAATACATAAATTAGTTATGATAGAATTTGTGTACTATTTATGTAAGAATTAGTTATGCAGAGTTTTCTTATTCCACCGTCCATCTACATAAAATAATTGTACATTGATTCTCTCATAACTTATACATGTATTAGTTACGTATTTCTAAATTACAAATCAAACACCATATTCATTTTATACATGAACAATTTAACTTCTAACCAACTATCAAATACGGTACTACTTATGCAAAATTTAATACATGCATAACTACCAAACGATCCTAAGTACATTAATTGGTCAATCCCTGATAGGTTATTGTTGACTATATGAGATTATACTACATCATTTAAGTTCTTCTGAGTCGGATTTTATAAAAGTATTAAATTTTCAATACATTTACTAACGTATAAATCTCTGAAAGAATAAAAAGATTATTAAAAATCATAAAACCACGAATAAATGTAATAACATGATTAAAATAAATTTCCAATTAATTGGAATATAGAACTTGAAAGCAATATACCTTATCACTGAGGAATTTAGCCCAGAAACGCGCTAAAGCTCGATCATAAGGATCTTTAGGCAAGATGGTTGAACCTTCAAATGTCTCATCAATGTATTCGAGAATGACCAAAGACTCACAAATTGGCTTGCCATTGTGAATGAGCACTGGGATTTTCTTGTGAACAGGATTGGATTCAAGAAGTAGATGGCTCTTGTTATTTGGATCTTCTTCTATATATTCATATTTAATGCCTTTAAGCTTTAGAGCCCACTCAACCCTGTGAGTAAATGGGGTATACCAAAAACCTAGCAACTTCACTTGTGCCATATCACAACTTTGGTACTCAATTTTCTTACTTAAATTATGTGTGGTGGTTCTCCTTTCACGTCTAGTCTTTTTTTATAGAGGTGAAAAAAGAGAGATATTAATATTTCTTGTTTGACTATTTAGTTTTCTAATTTAATTATGTTTGACTAATGGGATACTTGTTTGACTTAATGTGCAGTGAATATAAGTCACGTGTATAAAATAAAGAGAAAAAGGTATGATATATTTTTCAATTTTGGGTTTCAGGGGTGATATGCCTTTGTTACAAAAGTCTCACATATACCCTTTTCTTCTAAATGGAGTAAAAAATTCATTTTAAATTATTTGATTGATTTTTTAGTTTAAAAAATAGTTTTTTAATTATTATTTTGATGGTTAAATTTATTTTTAACTCATTTTTTGTAAAGATGCCCCAATTATTATTTTTTACAATACAAATAATAAATTACAATATTGTCGCAAAAAAAATAGTATTAAATCTTTTTTTTCTTACTTTTTCTCTTTTTTCAATCACACTTTTTTTCATTTTTCATGCTTTTACACGAAAAAACTAAATAAAAATAAGACATGTTCAAGGCCATGTGCCTCGGTACAGCCAGCTAGGGGGGGTCCCCTGGGTGTTAAAGGTGGTTCGAGTCCCCCGCATTAATTTTAAAAATAGTTACTTCAATCTACACCGCATTCGCCTCGCCCCACATAACTTTAAACTCACATCCACCCTGCATAGCTTTAAACCCGTCCCGTATCCGCCCCACACCGCCCCATCGCCATCCCTAAGTAGATGCCTACATGGTTGTTCAAATTCAGGTCTTGTTTGTGTAAATTCATTTCTAAGATCTTGTTTGCTTGTATTGTATGAATGTTTGGATCTTTGTGTCCATCGATGCTTATGTGTTTTAGATTCGTACTCGATTTGTTTTAGTAATGAATCGTTTTGATATTGAATTTATATTTGATGTAGTAATAGAGTAGTAATTTGTAGCGTGTACTTAGTTTACTTGTCCTAGTGGTTTTTTTTTTTTTGGCTTCCCTGTACTGTTTAGTTTAGACGGTCACCTTTGTCACTTGTTGTTAGCTGGTGTGAGGTTCCTACAAAAGTAATTTGTGAAATCTATGAGCTTGTGATGGTGCTTTGGAAGTTCGTTGTGTAGAAATGCAATATGATGTAGAAAATTTTAATGAGAAGGCACATGTGGATGCACTTGTTAACATGAGCATATGATTAACTGAAAATTGTGAAAAAAGTGTCAAAATAATACAATTTAGACTTCTTGTTAAGTTTTTTACTTTGGCAAACAATTTGATTAATTTTCTTATATCAGGCATGTCCACATAAAGCAATCAACAATATAGATTCAATATTCTTTGAAATTTCACTTAGTTCCGATCCATTGTGACAAAAAATAAACATATGATGTGTGTCTTCCTTCTTATTGGCAAATAAACGGGGATGAGTCTTGATAAATTCTGGACTAGAGATTATAAAAAGTCAAAATTTTGACACAAATCTGAATTTCAAAAGAAATTTAATTGAAAGTTTTAACAAGATTTGAATGATGAGTTCTGCTGGCAGAATGGGGATGATCAAATTTGAATCTTTCATTGAATTTGATGAAATGGAGCTCATTTTCTACTATTTGAGATAAGATGCATTTGATCTCAAAATTATTTATTCTATTATTCGACTAAATCATTTTAAGAAAACAATAAATGTTATACATGAACAAGTATATTTCTCTCATTTGTTTTAGATAATTGTGGGAATCTGGATTGTTGATTTGCAAAGCAATCAACATCCAACAAATATAATGCCATTCGTAGTAGTTCTTCAATATTAGAGTTTGTTTGGAGAAAAAAAATATTCTTTTAATAATTCTATTTATTTATTTTTATTAGATTGTTTATCTCTTTTTTACACATGTAGATGAATTAATCAAATCATGTATAATTATTATCTTATTTCTTATTTACCATCATTTAATATCTATAATTATTTACTTCCCCATGGCTCCTTATTTTGACTCCAACGGCCTTTTGAGATTTGAAATGTGCATACTTCAATTAAAAATAATCATAGTCTTTGACTTTTGGCCAAATCAATTAGTCCTTATCTTCATTTTAGTTGTCATCGTTTTTATTTTCAGAGTAAAATTATGTAAATTTTTAACATTTTAAGATATATATTTTTTTATCATATTAATATGAGAAAAATTACATTCAATATTTCTTATACTTTTTGAATATCTAAATATTTATTTTAAAATTTTAAATTAATTTAATTTAATTTAACTTAAAAAATTAATAAAATTGACTTTCTAAAAACGTAATATGACAATTAAAATAGAGTAGTAGTTAGAACAACTAGATGACATATGTGCTCATGCAGCCCCCTTAGTCAAAATCTCGTAAAATATTCTACTCCTTAGAAATATAAAAAGGCAAATATAAAAATGCTTTCACATTATGTGAGTCCACAAGTTGTTTCTTGCTAGCTTTCCCTAACAAATTATTTTATTCATAAACGAATTCAAGATTTATAGAATTAACTAATGAAATAAAGATAAATCCCATAACATACACATTTTATGAATATTTTTTCCTTACATATCGCTAGTTCAATAACAAAAGTTCGTTCTAAACCCCTGTTTAATTTTTATTGCTACACAAAATTTTGAAATTCAGTAGAGATGTATTCATTTTAAAATAACTGCAGGCTGAACGTAGGCTTGACAACGGGTAAGTAATTCATCTCTTGAAGGTAAGTATTCCTTATGTTGTGTGCAGTATTCATCTCTCCAAGCATAAAAGTTTGGAAATTTTTCTTTTGTCACCAAAACAACTCCAGATACTTCTTCAAGAACTCCCAGCCAAAGTGCCCCAACATTTGCAACAATATCAACAAATCCAAATTTGTCACCAACAAAGTACTTCTTGTCCTTGAGCTCATTATCAAGAACTTTCAACATCTCATAAACTTCCTCCTTAGCTTTCTCTTGCTCCTCTCCTTTGAGAAATATACTTTTCCTCATTGCTGGCCCCTGCATAACAATTGGAACTTAATTTTCAAGAATAATTTATGTTCAATTCTAGAGATAGGAATACACAACAATAGTCAATAATAACAGAAGCATATAAATAAACATTAAAATTTAATATTAGTTGATAAATAAGCACTCTAACTTGGAGAAGTGCATTCTTAGACATATCCGAATAGAAAGATTATTAAAAGGCATAATACCTAAAGTAAATGTACTAATGTGACTCAAAAGTATTACTAATGAAAAGAAATATACCTTTTCTTCGAAATACTTCACCCAAAATCGAGCTATAGCTCGATCATAAGGATCTTTAGGCAAGATGGACGGACCTTCAAATGTCTCATCAATGTATTCAAGAATGATAGTTGACTCACAAATTGGCTTGCCATTGTGAATGAGGACAGGAACTTTCTTGTAAATTGGATTGGATTGAAGAAGTAGAGGGCTCTTATTTTGTAAATCCTCTTCTATAAGTTCATATTTCACTCCCTTAATCTTTAGAGCCCACTCAACTCTGTGACTAAAAAGGCTATACCATAGACCAAGCAACTTAACTTCTGCCATCTCTCAACTTTGATTAATTGAGGGAATTATTTTTTGTGTGGTTCTTCCTTGAGATGTAGTCTTCTTTTATTGAGGGAAAAACAGGGAAGTTTCTAAGCAATTTGCCAACACCATTAATGTTTCTTTTTTGACTATTTAGTTTTGTAATCTAAAAAATTATGCTTTCACACTGATTGGACACTTAAAATAAAGAGGAAATGGCAAATACAGCTCTAGAACTTTCTATCTAAACATGGGCATAACCTTTGTTTAAAGAGTAGTTCATATATAATCTATTCGTTTAGTAATTGGTGCATATATATGTTATACCCTTTCTATTCAAAGAAAAACAGAAATAGTAAACAAAAATTTAAATAAAAATACTTTAACAAAATTATAAATCAATCTGAGTCCACAAAATATACTGTGTTTTTAAGGAATTTAATCCCTTCACTGTATTCGAGGTTATGAATTATTTTCTCCCAGGATAAAATAGATTACCAATCACAGAGTAGCGGTACCTCAAACTTTTGTAATTTTCAGCGAACTCAAAAACCAGTAATGGCGTCACACACATACTCAAATTTTGTAAGAAAACTATATGCAGAAGAAGAAAAAAAATTCAATGTTTGAAAACACAGAACGGGTCTTAATTTATTGGAAATATTGGGTGTGAATCTGCCTGTTCAGAACAGACTCATCTGTTCAGAACAAACATGGTGTCGTTTGGGAACGATTGTGTCTGTTCTAAGGAAATTTAGGCGCGAAAATTAAAAGTTTGTTAAACTAACTAAATTCGAGTATTAACTTAATTAATAAATAGTTCGTAAATTAATAAATAATTCACAAATTAATTAATTAATAATTCACAAATGTCAGAAAAGGAAGATTGATTAAATAATTTTTTTTCAAAAAATATATCAATCAAATCATTTGTCTCAACTCTCTTTCACTATTGCTCACTTCACCACACACTACAATATTTTATCCACACTTCACATTTTTTTTCTTCCTCATATTTTCTTCTTCTCATCTTCCATGCTTCACAAAGGAAGAAACATCACTATTTATAAGTGAAGAATTCATCCTTTGTTGAATAGGATTAATATGAATAGTAATGTAGGTAAATGAATAGAGGAATTATACCTTGGAGGTTACATGAGTTACAAGGCATAATGGGGTAGAACATGACTTAGTGGTTATAAGAGTTACAAGACACTAATGGTCATATGAGTTACAAGAAACAAATGACCAAAAAAGTTACAAGAACTAATGGTCATCTAAATTACAAGAACACATAATCATTTCTACGACAATTTATACCACTAATATAAGCACTCAACATTTTATTTTAATAATAAAATACATATACACCAACAAAATGTAATGGCATTCATAGTAGTTCTTCAATATTAGAGGGTTTGTTTGGAGGAGAAAAAAAATTATTTTAATAATTTTATTTATTTATTATTATTAGATTGTTTATCTCTTTCTTACAAATGTAGATCAATTAATCAAATCATGTATAATTATTTTCTTATTTCTTATTTACCATCATTTAATATCTATAATTATATTTACTTCCCCATCGCTCCTTATTTTGACCCCAACGGCCTTTTGAGATTTGAAATGTGCGTACTTCAATTAAAAAAAATCATAGTCTTTGACTTTTGACCAAATCAATTAGTTCTCTTGTCCATTTTAGTTGTGATCAGGGGCGGATCTAGGGCAGGGGTAGGGATCCGAACCCTCTTTGTGAAAAATTATGTTATATATATAAGGTAAATTTTTTATATTTTCGTATATATATTAAACTTGAACCTCTTAAATAATATGTAAAGTCTACCATAATGGTAGGTTTCTTTTTAAATGAACCCTCATACTTCGGGTTCGAATTCCACTCAAAGCATTATTTTTTAGCTTATCTTAATTATTCCTTTGGGAATTATATTTTGCTGGTTTAGTCACACTTTTATACTTTTATATTTTGAACCCCCTGAGTTAAAATCCTGGATCCGCCATTGGTTGTCATCGTTTTTATTTTCAGAGTAAAATTATGTATATTTTAATATTTTAAGATATATTTTTTTATAATATTGATACGAGAAAAATTGCAATCAATATTTCTTATACTTTTTGAATATCTAAACATTTATTTTAAAATTTTAAATTAATTTAATCTAATTTAACTTTAAAAATTAGTAAAATTGACTTTCTAAAAATGTAATACTCCCTTTGTGTATCTTTACTTGGCCCCTACACTATTTTAGGATGTCCAACAATACTTGTCCAGTTTATGAAATCAAGAGATAATTTTACACTTAGTTCCTAATTTACCCTTGTCATTAATTATAGTTTTTTTCCTATTATATTTTTCAATACATTGTATTAATTATATTCAAAGGTTGATTTGGTAAAATTACCCCTGTCATTTATTATTTCTTAATCTTTGTGCCAAGTCAAAATGGGTCAAATAAAGTTGGACGGAGGGATTATAACAACTAAAATAAAACAGATGGAGTAGTAGTTAGAACAACTAGATAACATATGTGCTCATGTAGCCCCCTTAGTCAAAATCTCGTAAAATATTCTACTCCTTAGAAATATAAAAAGGCAAATATAAAAATGCTTCCACATTATGTGAGTCCACAAGTTGTTTCTTGCTAGCTTTCCCTAACAAATTATTTTATTCATACACGAATTCAAGATTTATAGTATTAACTAATGAAATATAGATAAATCCCATAACATACACATTTTATGAATATTTTTTCCTTACATATCGCTAGTTCAATAACAAAAGTTCGTTCTAAACCCTTGTTTAGCTTTTATTGTCATATAAAATTTTGAAATTCAGTAGAGATGTATTCATTTTAAAGTAACGGCAGGCTGAACGTAGGCTTGATAACGGGCAAACAATTCATCTCTTGAAGGTAAATATTCCTTATGTTGTGTGCAATATTCATTTCTCCAAGCATAAAAGTTTGGAAAATTTTCTTTTGTCACCAAAACAACTCCAGATACTTCTTCAAGAACTCCCAGCCAAAGTGCCCCAGCGTTTGCAACAATATCAACAAATCCAAATTTGTCACTAACAAAGTACTTCTTATCTTTGAGCTCATTATCAAGAACTTTCAACATTTCATAAACTTCCTCCTTAGCTTTCTCTTGCTCCTCTCCTTTGAGAAATATACTTTTCCTCATTGCTGGCCCCTACATAACAATTGGAACTTAATTTTGAACAATACTTTATGTTCAATTCTAGAGATAGGAATATACAACAATAGTCAATAATAACAAAAGTATATAAATAAACATTCAAATTTAATATTAGTTGGTAAATAAGCACTCTAACTTTGAGAAGTGCATGTTCAGATATATCCGAATAGAAAGATTATTAAAAAGCATAATACCTAAAGTAAATGTACTAATGTGACTCAAAAGTATTACTAATGAAAGGAAATATACCTTTTCTTCGAAATACTTCACCCAAAATCGAGCTATAGCTCGATCATAAGGATCTTTAGGCAAGATGGACGGACCTTCAAATGTCTCATCAATGTATTCAAGAATGATAGTTGACTCACAAATTGGCTTGCCATTGTGAATGAGGACAGGAACTTTCTTGTAAATTGGATTGGATTGAAGAAGTAGAGGGCTCTTATTTTGTAAATCCTCTTCTATAAGTTCATATTTCACTCCCTTAATCTTTAGAGCCCACTCAATTCTATGACTAAAAGGGCTATACCATAGACCAAGCAACTTAACTTCTGCCATCTCTCAGCTTTGGTTAATTGAGGGAATTAATTTGTGTGGTTCTTCCTTGAGATCTAGTCTTCTTTTATAGAGGGAAAAATAGGGAAGTTTCTAAGCAATTTGCCAACTCCATTAATGTTTCTCTTTTGACTATTTAGTTTTGTAATCTAAAAAATTATGCTTTCACACTGACCAGACACTTAAATAAAGAGGAAATGGCAAATATAGCTCTAGAACTTTCTGTCTAAACATGGAGATAACCTTTGTTAAAAGAGTAGTTCATATATAATCTATTTGTTTAATAATTGGTGCATATATATAATATATTATTGTCATATAATAAATGGTGCACATTATCCTTTCATTAACAAACTAATTTTTTTGAAATATAATCTAAAATTAGATTCTTTTTAATTTAAAAAATACCACATGGTTTTAAGAAAGTAACTCCCTCATTTTGTTTCACCTCTCTCAGCTCGATCCAACTAAAATGAATATTTCCTTTTTTATTTAGAAATATCCAAACTCTTTTTATGAGTTAAACTAGACTTTTTTCGTTGAGATGATATACAAGTAGACACTTCAATTTGATCCTTTGACAGTGCACATCTAAACACATTAATATAATTTCAATTAATAACTAAACATATCAATTTGTCCCCATTTTATCTTGTGAAACTCAACACTGACATACCTACTTGTCCCCACTTTGTCTTGTGAAACTCAACACTAACATGACCTATAAATTTGAAATTGTCTAGATCACGTTGTAAGTTAGCATATTCAATTGAAACACCAAGATAAGTTGAGATGTCTAGATTTGCATATTCAAAACTGAAGTACTTACTTGCCAACTGAGGTTAAATTTTAAAAGTATATTTATCCTTTTTTTTTTCTAAAATAAATTATATTGGTACTTTATTGATTCATAATGATGGTGTTTTTATCTTTTTATTTTTGTTTAAAATGATTTTTCAGCAAATCAATTAGATACTTTTTTTCCTTTCAATTTTGTTCTTATTTAAATAAATGGAGTTTTACATATATAATTCATTTTCTATTTGCTTTGACTATTTTTCTTAAGATAAGAGCCTATCAGAAATAATGTGTTTACTCTAAGATATAGGTAAAGATAATATATATGTATATTATATCTTTTCAGTACTTTATGAAATTACACTAAATATATAGTTATTGTTATAATAAAATTTTATATAACTAAAATAATTATTAAAAAACCATATTTTTTAAGGAGTGAGCAGTACAATAACAAAGATGAGTTATGTGCTTATGTCACCCAACTTTTGGGTCAAATCTCGTTGCTTGCTAAATCACTCACCCAAGAAACATACCGATTACATTTAATTTAATTATTTTTAAAATTTGATGAGAAAATTGATATGATTAATTTTCATATCAATTTTTTATTTTTGATTTGTAAATATTAAAATATAATTATCATATCAAATTGATTCGGTATGATTCAATTTTTTAAAAGTTTAGTTCGAATTTTGTGGTATGATAAATAAATGACGTATGTATTTGATTTCGACTTAAATACTCATATAGTAAGAATAAAGATTTAGAATTCTTAAGAAACATTTTAATTATATTATACTAAATTTCACAAATAATTTCCTTTGTTAAGCAGCTATCACAAAAAGTCATTCCAATCAAAATAGAATAGTGAAAGTTTCAACGTCTAAATAATTAATTTTGTATTTATTTTGGTCTATACTTTATATATTTTACTTAGTATTATAATATATATTTAAATTGTATATATAATCATACACTTTGATATGATATTTACTATTACGGCAATTCTTTTATGGATATAGAATACCCTTCCAAATATCTTTGCTTTATATATTAAAATGATGGTTTCAACATGTCAGTTTATGGATATTAAATGGAAGTTCAAAGGTGTAACACTTTGAAAATTTATAAGCTAAGATTCAGATCTTTCTTCTTATGTGGGTGGGATCATGTCGAGTGGTTTTAATTTTGAGTGTCAAGGTCGTCAATTCTATAGGGGGATAAGATATTTGAGAAGAATTAAGGTCATAGGAATCTCTTAACACAAAGTTTAGTTGAAACATTTCTTACCAATTGAGTCTTGATATGAGATTCTATGAAGTTAGGTGATCTAATAACTTCAAAGTTGTGAATATATGTATGTTAAGGACTTTTCCTAAGTATTTGAAGTGTATCAAATGTGGTTAAAGGCCATAAGGGACATTCAAAGTCAAGCCAAGTTCAAAAAGATTTCTATCAGCCAAGTTTCAATTTAAGTTCATATAAGGATCAACTTCAAATGGTCATATCTCAGCACATAATGAGTTAGGTCACCCAATATTTATCAAATTAAAAGTCTTTGAATTATATTTCTAAGACATTCAATTTCACCTTACTCGGAGTTCGGAGTAAAATGTTATGGCTATTTTACTGAAACGTGTCTGAGTTGTGATTCCAAAAAGTTGTAATGTTAGGTGACCTAAAGACCCAATGGTTCGGTGATAGGACCTTTAGACCATCGATTTGACCGACAAAACTCATTCAAAGGTCTTTTTTATATATTTTGATGATTTATTTACTTTTTCAGAAGGATACTTTTAACATTTTACCCTTACTTAACTTCCCTAAGATTATCATATGACCTAATAATGTCACGCTCCGAGTTTACACCCTGGACATGGTCGACACCCAAAACCATTTCTAGTCCCAAGCGAACCACTTGGCCTGGCTACTGTACTTAGTGGAAGACTTAAATAATAAATGATAGGCTTAGATATAATATGCTAAAGAGACTGCAATAATTCGAACAAACTAAATAGATGAAATATCCCAATAATAACTAAAAATAAGATCTGAAACTCGTATCATCCAGTCTATGCAACCTCTAACTAAGATAATCTGAAATAACTACCGAGGCAGGCCCACGATAACCACAACTGAAAATAAATACTAAAACAGAAATAAAGACTCCAAAGCCTTTGACTGGTAGGAGGCTTCACCAATAGCTAAATGAAATGTTAGTCCTCAACGGAGCATCTGCTGAGGGACTCTGTCACTTGCGTCTGCATCATAAAATGATGCGGGTCCAAAGGATGTCAGTACATGGAATGTACGAGCATGTAAAATAGCCAAAACAAGGAACTTAAAATAAGGCACTATACTCAGAAATAGCAAAAGACATGTCTTAAAATACGACAATAAGAATAATAAATAAAGTGTATGTTGAAAGTAATATCATATGCTGAAACACTGTATGCAAGAATTAGTTTACTTTAGCTTGTGTAATTTCTCTGACTGACAACCATCATTATGAGCCTCGTGATGATACAGTGTCTTGTCCACGCTGCCAGAGTCATCTTATACTTTGTCAGGGTAAGGGATGAAAACTAGGGAAGTGGATTCATCCCAAAACTAGATCATCTCAACGAAAAATGAGGTGTTGTACTCTTGATATAATTCTATCCTACGTTGGCTACGTAGTTTATGAGTTCAAGTTATTATTACTCTCACTCATATCGATGCTCAATACTACTCCTAAAATAAATTTTATAATGCTCATAACTTTAAGAGTAAAATTTCTCAAAATACCTTTATAACCTTTTAGGACTTATCCCAACTATAACTTTTCTAAATTTTTCTCTTTTCTTTGATTGAAAGATGTATCAATTCAATGTGTCTTAAAAATATAATTTTACTACTCAGCTATCTTGTAAATAGAAATGCTTTGAATACTCCTTGAACTCAACTCAATATTGTGGACATAATAATTTTCATGAAATATATAGGGTTCTTACAATTGCAATCTTAACTATGTAATCTTGACTTTATAACTTAATTCAATAGTGAAAGCAGTAAAGACCATGATTTTCATCAAGAAAAATAGATAAACAAGTATCTCAATGAAATTAAGTAACAATGGAGAAAACTTGATCTCAACTCATTGACTGGATCTTGGGTGAAAATTAGTTGTTAAAGATACTAAATCAAACATTGGATTACCTTTGGAGGGTCTTACATACCTAGATGAGTTAGATTCTCGGAGATTTTGAAGAAGGCACTTGAAAGCCCTAGCTTTCTCCTCTTGAAACTATGTTCTAAGTTAAAAGAATATTTTGAGCATAATGAGATTAAGAATCATATTTAGGGATTTAATTAGGGGAAAATTGACAAGTTTAGGAATAAAAGAATGAGAGAGGACGAAAATACCCTTCTTCTAAAATGTTGTTTAAGTCATCTACGAAACCCTTTCTATTGGGTCGTGATTCATCATACGATCCGTACCTCATCTCGTAGAACTTCATGTCACACAAATAGAGTTTTTGGAATTTGCAGCTTCAAGTCCACGAACATGTAGAACGACCCGTAGTTCCATTTACGAGGTGTAAGTCCTTTCGTAGAAGTGTTCCATACTTAGAAAGTTCTAGGCCCTTCAGGGTTCCTTCTATGAACCCTTTTGATGGGCCGCAATTTCTTATACAATCCATCCTGGTAACTCGTAAGTCAACTTTCAAAAAAGATTCAATTTTTTATTTTTCATTGGACACAATCCACAAATAAACTTACGGACCGTGGTGCCTTCTACGGATCATAGACTGACTCGTAGGATAAAACCAACACCAAAAATGAATGTCTTTCAGTTTTGTAACCCTACAAACATGAGAGGTGTTACAATATCTCCCCTTTTAGATCATTTGTCCTCGAATGAAGATAGAACTGGGGAATATTAAGAATGTTTGATACTCATAAACTAGTTTATCGATAGGAAGCTACCCAGATAACTTGTTACTCATAATTAAGGATGTATCTCAACTCAAAGGTAGAAATAAGGAATATTACCTTCAGGCTCAACATTTTAAGGCACGAATAAGCGAGGATATCTAGCTTTTATGTCTTCCTCAGCTTCCGGGTGACTTCTTCAACGAATTGGTTCCACCACATACTATAACAGAAGCAGTTTTCTTGGTCCTTAATTTGCAAACTTGGCAATCTAGAATCGGAACTAGAATCTCTTCATATGACAAGTTGTTTTTGACTCCAATACTCTCTATAGGAACACCCAGTGCGGGGTCTCCTAAAGACTTCTTGAGCATGGAAATATGGAATATCAGATGGATAACAACTAACTCTGGTAGAAATTCCAATTCATATGTCATATTACTAATTCTCCTAATAATCTGTTAGGAGCCAATATATCAGGGACTGAGCTTCTCCTTTTCCCCAAATCTCATAACTCCCTTCATTGGTGAAACCTTTAAGTACACCCAATCACCTATCTTAAATTTCAAGTCTCTTATTCTAACATCGGTATAAGATTTCTATCGACTTTGGATTGTCTTTAGTCCTTCTTGAATAATTTTCACCTTCTCCATAGATTGATGGACCAATTCAAGCCCTATCAATCCAGTCTCGCCAACTTTGAACCACCCAATAAGTGATCTACACCTCCTCCCATAAAAAGCCTCATATGGTGCCATTTGTATGCTAGCTTGGAAACTGTTATTATAAGAAAATTCAATCAAGGGTAAGTGATCATACCAATTACCTTTGAAGTCTATAACACTTGTCCTCAAAAGTTTGTATGGTCCACTCTGCCTGCGCATATGTCTGAGGATGGAAGGTTGTACTAAGATTCACCTTTGTACCCAGCCCTTTGTGAAAGGACTTCCAAAATTGGATTGTAAACTGGATCTCTATCTTAAATGATAGATTGGGGAACTCCATGAAATCTAACAATCTCCTTAATATAAAGTCTGGTATAGGATTTCCTTAATATAAAGTCTGGTATAGGATCTCCTTAATAAGGAGGATATGATCCTGGTCTTGCTTCTCTTTTACCTCTACCACTAAGGATGACTCTGTCCCATTTTTAATAATCGCACTACCTTTATCAGAATCTTCAATGAGCACTCCCAAGCATGTTAGTCAATGTACTTCCTTAGCTAGTTCTTTTTTTTCGTCCCCAATATGTACAATTCTCCCCATGGTCAAACTGCTAAGAGAATCAACAACTACATTAACTTTATCGAGTGATAGAGGATGCTCATGTCGTTGTCCTTCAACATCTCCAACCATCTTCTCTATCTTAGGTTCAACTCCTTCTGACTAAATACATACATCAAATTTTTGTGGTCAGTAAACACATCCACATGCTCACCATAAAGATAGTGTCTCCAAATTTTGAGAGCAAATACCATAGCAGCAAGCTCAAGATCATGAGTTGGATAGTTCCTCTCATAAGTCTTAACCTGTTTGGAGGCATATGCTATCACCTTGTCTCTTTGCATCAATACACACCCCAAACCAACTCGAAAAACATCACAATATACAACAAAGTCATCACTTCCCTCGGGTAGGTATAAAATTGGAGCTATAGTTAGCCTAGTTTTCAACTCTTAGAAACTTTTCTCACAAGATTCAGACCATATCAACTTAACCTACTTTTGAGTTAGTTTAGTCAAGGAAGCTGAGATAGAAGAAAACCCCTCTACAAAACGTTTGTACTAATCTGCCAAACCCAAGAAGCTCCTTATCTCTATTGGAATTATGGGCCTTCACCAGTTCTTTACGACCTCAATATTTTGAGAATCAACTTGAATGCCCTCACCAGAAATAATATGACCCAGAAACACCATAAAATGTTAACCAGAAATTCCATTTAGAAATTTTGACATACAACTATTGGTCCATAAGGCTCTGAAGGATAATTCTAAGATGGTTGACATGCTCCTTTTCATTACGAGAGTAGATCAGGATGTCATCTATGAATACAATGAAAAACATATCTAGGTAGTGCCTCAACACTCTATTCATAAAATCCATGAAAATTGTTGGTGCATTTATCAGTCCAAATGAAATGACCATGAATTCATAATGACCATTGGGGGTTCTAAAGGTTGTCTTAGGAATGCCACATAAACATTATTGATGGAGGTTTCATAGACTAGTGGTGATAGATTATTTGATGTCTTTAACTCTTGACTAGTTCTATTTTATACTAGTCTCATGATGTTGGATTTGGATTAATTGTTGGTTTCAAACACTACAAGAAAATGAACTTATAACTATAAAACACATTATAGCTAAATAAGAAATTTTCCGTAGCTAAATATTTTAGCTACATTATTTTGTTTCGTAACTTTCGTAGCAAGATGTAGCGTAGCTAATAGTTAGCTACGGACTTTACATGATCCATGGCTAAGGATTTATACTTCTAGCTACAAAATAAAAATTAATCGTAGCTTCAATG